>JBBBDQ010000697.1:1330000-1507500 GCA_037127315.1 Ascarosepion bandense | reverse complement strand
GTAGGCCTTCATATTGGGTCTGAAGACCTAACCAACAAATTTGGAAGTTTTCTTATCAGAATGATCAGATTGAGTTTTCCAAGCTGTTATACCATTGTAATCATCATTAGACTCGTCCAACTTTTTCCAAATCCTCTGCACTGTCTTCAAACTGACACCAAAACACTTTGAAATGTTTGTATTGGAGTTTCAATATTGGAATACCAAAGAGTATAGAATGCCATCTCTTATCCTTTCTTCAATAACCCCTGTACCCAGTGTTTTCTCTCACTGTAACTTGCTATATATTCAGAGATTCTTGATAAAATCTATAGAATTTGCAATGTTATTGGTCTTGACCTGGCATCTCAGTTTCATTCACTTTCCCACCATTGTAATATAGTTTTCCTGGTCCTTTTTCTAAAAATATTTTCATACTAATTATTCTGTTGAGCTTTCCTCTATGGCAACTAGATTTCATGAATTTAAGCATCGTATTAGATTGGATGTGCATTGTGGTGCAGTGGATATTGGCTAGAAACAACAAATCAAAGAACCAAGTTCGAATTCCAGTAGAATTGGTTGCATTCACTAATGTGCAAATACTCTCGGGAAAGGTATAAATCCATCTCTTCTCCCTCCAGCTACGCGTTGAATAGCAGGACAGATTGGGTTCTACAGTATTGGTTGAGAACCAGTCTACTGCAGAAAGCAATGGCAACCTGCTTCCAGATTCTTGCTTTCCAGTCAAGTTTGATCTTCTAAAATTTAAATGCAATATCAGCTGTTATCTACTGTCACAATTGATACTAAAGTTTAAATGTACATATTATACTTCTATTTCTTATTCAGTCTGGTTTCTCAATAGAAATTAAAAACAAAATCCAGTGTCACCAAACAAAGATGACTGGTCAATTCAATAAGTCTATTTACAGAAAATATTAAATTCTCAAACAAGAGAAACAAAGTATTAAGGTTCCAAGGTTTTAGCATTTATCTTCATAAAAATAAATAATAAAAAAAGAGCCAAAACCTAATAAATGTGAAAACTGATCTGGAAGCCTCCAATATACAATGCAATACAATAGGCAAGAACAAAATAAAAAAAAAATAACATACAATAATAATAAAAAAAAATAGGCATTTTTTTTTTTTTTTAAATCGTATCACCCCGAGCAAGGCAGTAACGCCACTGATGTGCAGGGGGCTACGTAATACTGAAAAGATTGGCAAAGAGAAAGCCAGAAACCACATCCTAAACAGGGAACAAGGGATGAGCCTCTTAACCTGTTCAATAGACGTGGGTGGAGTGTGAACCGGGCGATAGATAGATCTATCTACTCCAATTGAAAAAAAAAAAATGAAAGTGAGTTGCAAATACAATATATTCACAAACTGGGGATATATATATATATATATATATATATATATATATAATTTTCTAGTGGTTCATAGGACATGCTGATAAATCAGAGTGAATTCATTTATCAAATTGCTCCATAAATGTAACCTTGTGTCAAACATTTGCTTATTAAATATCTTTACATGTTACAAAATACATACTTCCCATATGTTAGCTCATGTAACAATTTTACTTATATTTTACATATACTCATATGGAAATGTGTGTGTGTGTGTATATCTATCTCAAACAGCTGCATTTTTTTTCTTCCAAAGTGGGAGATAAAAAACAAAAATAGGACAGTTACATTCACAAATCCTACAAATGTATGTAAAAGAAAAAAATTAGTGATAAGCAAATTTCTGGCAAGACTGATTCTATCTTTTTAGTTGATGAAAAATCCAAACACACTGTATGAACTAATCTTTTGACTGTCAACATAAGTAAAAATTGTGTATATCATGCCAGTAGTTGTAGCTCAGTGGGAGGCCTTAGACTGTAGGTCATCAGGACTGAGTTTATCTCAGACCACCACTACTTGATGAATGACATTCCTGACTACAAGTTCAAAACATAGATAAAAAAAAAAAGAAAAGAAATCCATTTTGAAGGCCTCCTCACCTGAACAGAGGGTCATATTACAATTAAAATTCCTTCATAGATATATTAGTATTGTCCAAGTCAAAAAAAGATTTCATTTTTTAAACTCTACATTTATTAATCTGGAAAGCATAGGCTTCAAATCTGCTATATTTATGCAGGAAAAATGGTCAATATTGGAGACAACATTTGTAAACTAAAACAGTGTGATGACATTAACACTGTATGGTGAGTGACAGTAATATGCCATAAGTAATCATCAAACCATGGTACTAATATACACTATCTTCAATACTGACTACTGTTCTTTCATGAATATACAAAAATTTTAAACATGTGATATTATATATATATATATATATATATTTATATATAATGAGAAAGAAATACAAAACACATATACAAATATACATTATTATACACTTTTCTGTACAAAGTATTCCATGCACATACATTTAAAAAAAATAAATAATTATTTATTGCTTTAATGCACATGACACATATCTAACCAATAAGAACTAACCCTATCTCACAACATACCAGTATACCTACTGTTTTTTTTTTCATTTTTCTGTCTTTGAAGATTTAATAAAAATGAAACATGTTAGATTGAGATGCATTTCCTGTTCTTTTTTTTATTCTATCAACTTGTCAGATGCCTATATATATATATATATATATATATATATATATATTTGTATAGTTTCAAATAAAACTTTGAAAATCACAGGTGTCATGTGATCATTTCCCCAAAGAATAATCACTTCATCAGCGATCAAATGCTTATTATGGAAAATTCAAGAAAACATTCATACACCAGAAGGTAACTCAAAAAGAAATTTATATACTAGAAGTTCTCTTAAAAAGAAAAAAAAAAAAAAAAGAAAAAGAAAAAAAAGAAAAAAAAAAGAAAAAGAAAAAAAAAAAAAAAACAGTGGGAGGAGGAGTTAAAAGAGAGAGTAGATTATGTTAGAAGGTAGGTATCTGGACATTAGGTAGAGATAGAGAGAGATAAGGATATTACTTCAAATGTTATTTTTGTGGATATTGAGTAGACTTATTTTAAACAGTAAATTATCTACCAGCCTTTATAATCAAGAAGAATGAACTTTAACAAGATTCGAACCTGTGTTCTCTTTTTGAAGGAGAAATCACTGTTTGATCCAGCATGCTTTACTGTTTAACCATGAAGAGTATTAAATTAAAGCAAGGTTTTATTTTACCTTTAAAGCACACTGACTCATATAGATTTCCCTAAATCTCATATCAGCTCAGTTTCATATGCAAACTATGAATAAAGCAATTTTTAAAGAATTAATGGATTTTTTTAATCTGACATTTTTATTACTTTAAAAAACAGTTATCCACTAAAAATTACATTTGAAGTAATAAAAATGTCAGATTAAGAAAAAATTTAATGAAAATGTCAGTCCAAAATCTAAAGCTGTAAATGCATTTTATTTATCAAAATCTGCTTCCTTGCTTGCAGATTTAGATAAAAAATTATAGTGATATTAGCTGAAATATGAGCCGAAAATAACTATATGTAATCTACAGATTTATTGATCACCCTTGTATTTTACAGATAGAGCGAAGATAAAATAAACAAACCAATGAGCAAATTTCTCAATCAAATTCCAGTAATCAAAAACAAACCAGTGAAAAATTTTTTCTGTAATTATTAATATTCCCCCAAATTATTTTAATTTTTTTTTCTTTTTGTTTACTTCTCTTAGGTAACCTGAGTGGAAAGGCAAATAGATTGAATCTCATATCATAAATCAAGATTACTAAGTAATCACTAAGTGCTCACCTGTAGAGCATTTAATAGCAAAATAACAGCATGTTTACAAACAACTATAATTTTTTTTTTTAATGCTCAGAACTAACTTCCTTGTTGCACCACCAGCACCACTTCTGGACACTATTTTCCTGTTCTTTTCATCTATAAATTATTTTGCTTGTTTGTATGCATGCCCATATTATTTTAACACATCTAGAATCAGCATGTTGTATTTGTCTCATACCCAGTCTTTCTGAGCTAGAATCAGTTGCACAGTCTCACCGAGAAACCTACATAAATATTAAATGGAAAAGAAGCGAAAAAAATGATGCACAAGTATGTGGAGAAGAGGGTGCGGAGGAAAAAAATGAAAAAAAGATTGTAAGGGATAAGGGAGAAAATGTAAAGATACAGGTGATGATGATTGGAAGAAATAAGAGAGATTAATAAGACACATGTAAAGGGTGAGAAAAGAGCATGAGGTAATGGATAAACTTTTTTAACACTAATGAATTTCCATGGATCCAGCTAGTTTATATTACAATTTTCTGTTTTGTTTTGTTCTCATTAAAGAATAGCAACAACTTATTAATCGCTACTGAAAAATTGAAGTGCTCTGGAAATTAAAACTTGCTATGAAAATTGGAAACAAAAAAGGAAAAAAAAAAACAAACTCATTTTCAGTTAAAAAATCTAACTCCGTCACCAAATGAGAAAATATATTAAATGTTATGGCATTTAATGTGGTTTTAATAAAAGGTTTCATACTCCAGTGTCAATATACAAGGTGACATTGTAAAACTGATGGATTAATCCACAACAGTCAGTACTCATGAATTCTTGAAATTTCTGCACTTTTTTTAACATTTGGTTGTTGATTGGTCACCCTAAATTCTTATCTTGAGCTGACCCTCAACTGGTCTGGAGATAAACACACACCTCAAAAACTTTTTACCTAAATAATGCTTTTTCCAAAAGCTTGCCAAAGCATTTGGTGAGTTTAAGTAGCATATTTACTAAGATTCGCAGAAAAAAAATGACGTAGACATCCTGCTTGTAAAGGTTGCAGAACCATTCCAATAGAGTTATATAACCTTATATAATAATTCAACTAACAGAATGAATCTTATAGACTCAGTAAGCTGGATATACATCAGTGTTAACTGAACATTCATTTTTGTTGAATTTCAGCATAAACAGTTTAGTAACTTTCTGATACCACCTCATGTTTTTCATTTTGGAAATAAGGAAGCAATGTTATTAAAAAAAAAAAAAAAACTTTGTAAAAAGACAAGGAAAATTCAATCAATTGTCCTTTGTTCATCTCATCCGTTTCTAATTTAGATCAACTCATTTCTCTCTTACAGTTCAATCCAACTCTTCTCCAAAAATCAAAATTGCAGATTAAATCTACAAAATAAAACCTTCCAATGTTAATTAAAAATCAAGATCATTATATTCTTTCCTGTAACAAAAAATCCAGTGAAATAAATGAAAGTCTACGACCTCATGATTAATGGCACAAATAACAAAATTGGCAAACAGATTTTAAACTCCAAGTGGAACAGTTTGAGTTCTTTTTTTTCACTAACACTCTTTGGAAAGGCATAAATACACTTCTCGCCGCCCCCAACAAGCTATGAAGCTTCTTTTTGCTTCCATCAGCATCATCTTCGTCTTGCAGCCTTGGCCGAGATAGAACTTACTATACCCCTCCAGTATTCCCTGTGCATTTGGAACCCTGGTGCAGTTTGCAGCAAAATTCATAATTTTGTCAAATAGCTGAATACTTGATGCTTCACCAGGGCTACCAAGAGTGTTTTTTTTGTTTTTTTATTGTGACACCAACAATGGATGGGTTGCCTCCAGGCCCCATCCTGTTATTTAACCCATAACTGGAGGGAAGTGACAGATTAATACCTTTCCTAAGGGTACTAAGTGCTGAAGTGAATACAGGGTACTCAACTGGAATTCGAACTTGGCTCACCAATTTCTCTTTCCAAGCCGATATCCACTGCACCACAATGCACATCTCTTACTGAATGCTTACAGCGCCTGGTATTCCCAAGTAGTCACCCACCTAAGTACTGACAGGCTCAACATTGCTTAACTTTGGTGATCGAACGAGAACCGGTGTATTCAACGTGATATGCCATAAGCATAGCTAATTCTAACTTTCAGAAAAGTGAAAGATTGCACCTTCTCAGGTTAATGTTTCTCACTGATATGAAGTGAAAACTTTATACTGAATCAATTGTTAGGTCTACTGCGAGAATACATTAGTTCAATGATTTGTTCTAGACAATTTTTCTTACCAGAATCTATCTTACACATAATTCTACCATTCATCAGTGCATTGAATATTACTGCAATGTCTAATCTGGTGCTTCTATATATTTAGAGATTCTTGATAACTACAAAGAAAAAAAATATCTGCAATGTTAGCAGTCCTTACATCTTTGCTTCAAGCACTTTCCCACCACCATAACATAGCTTTCCTGTGATTATTTTCATGATAATTGTTCCAATGAGCTTTCTTCTTTGGTATTTAGACTTTTATAAATTTAAGCACAGTACTAGGTTGGCAGCTAGGTAACATTTTATAATTGAAATGGCCGGATGTAATCATATGCTAATGGTTTCTTCTGTCACATTTCTTTTGCAGAACTTTCTTCTGACTTTTTGCTTCCTAGTCAACTTAAAAAATTTAAATGTAATGCCAATCCTTATCCGTTTCCTAAATTCCTGTTCTTTTATTGTTAAACTCTCCTCAATGTTTTCTTTTTCCCCCATATTCTGTCTCACCACTTGCATATTAGCAGTTTCATTACCTTGTTTGGGGTGAAATGATAAAAAAAAAAAAAAAAAAAAAAAAAAATTGCACAGCTTTAATTCAGTCCATTTTGAGAGTCAAACTAGTGACCCAGACTTGTAAACATTCACTTGCTACTGAAATGGCAGTAGCCTCATTTGGCATAGTTGCTGCTCGGCCTAAATCTTCACCCCACCATAAAAAAATGTCTGAAGGTACAAACAAAATTATAAATAAATCAAAATTTCAACTTTGCAATTCAATGTTGAAATTAAACAAAAAATCCCGAAGATAATCATACACTTTAAATTATATTATCTCTGTCCCATAATAGTTACATTTAATAGATAAAATATGATTGCAAATGCAAAAATTATTATGAAATAGAAATAGTATTTTAATGGGTGCCTGGCTGAGGGGTTAGAACATTTGCTTTCTGACCAGGAAGCCTTTGTTCAAATCTAACCATGGTTGATTTTTCAGAAAGATAACTTCTTGAAGTCATCAGTCTGGAGGAGGTGATCCTAGCATGCAGAAGCTTTAGAAAGTGCTTGAAGGCCATGCCACAATTTGACCAAAGCCTTTAAGGAGCCATCAATGGTTGTGCTAGCTCATTGTCACAAGTCATCATGACTGAGTGTACTGGCCTTGTGGCTTATGCTACATAACACACTGTAACTAAAATCTGTTCAACATACTTGCAGTATAAACCACAAGTGTACACTGTGGGTGTGAAACAAGTGTGCTCGAGTAAACACCTGCAATGAGGATTAGTTAGCTGCCCTAGTAATATCCTCAAATATGAGTGCCAGTCATTGTTATATATATATATATATATATATATATATATATATATATGGATGTAAATAAGTAAGCAAAAATAAAAACAAATATCTGCTTAAATACTTAGAATCTGACTAACCCAACCTCTCTTCATTTTTATTTCTTTATTTTTTATTATCTTTCATTTACTTCAGCAACAGAAAACAAATAAACAGACAAAAGTTACACCCCCTCTGATATGTTGAATGAAGCCCCAAAAATATTTTATTTTTTTATTTAAAGCTTCTATAATTTCATTTTCATTTTTAGGTTTTTGTATAAACCTAATTAAAATTATACATTTAATAAAGGGAAAAATTGACATCCCAGATTTATAATAACCTTAAACAACACTAGTACCAAAAACAAAATTCAAATCTAATAACAGTCAGTTAATAATATGCATCTGATGATTGTGTAGTGTACGAAATTCAGTTAAGCTTCAGATTTAGGATTATATATATATATATATATATATTTTCATTTGGAAGTCAGTTGCTTACGTAAATTGGTTTCAATTTTTCAGTATCTTCAGGCATTTTATATCAACTGATTATATATATATATATATATATATATATATATATATATATATATAAAATCATTTGAATGAATAAAACTTTTTTGTTATTTCATAATTCTTACCCACAATATACAAAAACAGATCATGTAAAACTTGATCAACTACAATAGAAATTACTTGTACAAACTCGAGGAATGTGGTATTACACTCATTTGGTTTGTTATTTGTTTCAACTATAGAAATGGAACACTTCTGATTTCTTCCGCTTTTTCCTTCAACATGTAGTAATAGCAATACCAACATGATGCTGTAAATTTTATTAGTCTAAACAGATTTTTTTCAATTTTAGTTCATGTTCAATTGAAATGAATGACAAAATCTATGACACCTTTCATTGAATCTTCATGAAAAATTACCAAGTTTGTCAAAGACATGTAGGTCAATAATCAGTTTCATAGTAGCCAATGCAAACAGGATCAGTGTATTCAGTTTACCAGAGGATACCAAAGAGCTGTGGTTTTTATCACTTCTGCTGTATCAGTTGTATGTATGTTGGAGTGCAGTGGATATTGACTCAGAATGAGAAATCGAAGAGCCCAGTTTGAATTCATTGCATTCACTTACATACAAATACCCTTGGGGAAGGTAGGAATCCACTGCTTCTTCCTCCAGCTATGGGTTAAATAGCAAGAAAGATTGGGTTCTGTAGTTTTGGTTAGCAACTAGTCTACCACAGAAAGTAGTAGCCACCTGCTGCAGGAAAATCCTCTGCCTAGTCAGTCATGTCTTTTTCAAAACATGATTGCCCAAGAGTGTATCATGTATGGCACTTAACTGACCAACTGAATGTATCAGTTACTTATTATTGGTTGCTACTGTCAATGCTAAAAAGAGTAGATTAAAAAAAAAAAAAAAAAAAAAAAAAAAGAAAGATTTTAGATTGAAAGAAAAAAAAAAAGCAGCAGCCTAGATGACACCATTTTATCAAGTTAAATTATATTAAATTATATATTTATATATATATATATATATATATATATATATATATTAAAAAGTATAAACCTTACAAGAAACAACATTCGTACCATTAAAAAGCCACATCAAAGTTGAAAATCTGCAAACAAATATTTTCTACCATTACTGATAATGTAGTTATGGGTGAGTGGTTTGCTAAAATTCCTGCTCTTCTCCATCAACCATAATGGCATATCAGTGAGAAGATATTTTTGCCAAACTACTTGCTGACAGGACATGGCACAGGGAAAGTGAATTCATGTCTTTCACAAAGGCATTAGTTTTCAGAGTTTTTTACCAGTTTTGTTTTGTGTACCAATAACCATGATGCTATCTTGTCACTGACTACATGAATGTAATTTTACCATTTTACCTCCATCAAGTATGTTAAAAAATGGTTACATTCTCTTCAGACAAATACTGTCACTAATTACTGTTACCTAAAAATGTATTAAAGGTTCCACTCAAGCGGGTATGTCATTTATTGACAGTAAATAAAGCAATTACAAACCCTTTAACGAGTTGTTTATATTTGCCAGTATTTAGCCAGCCACAACTTTATGCCTTTTTTATACACAAAGCATTGGCAAATAAAATTGAGCAAAAATTCTTTGTACATTGCTGAAAAATGCATGCATATCATACTTGTAGAATTCTCTTTCAGCTTCTTCCTTTCAACTTTAGTTTTCAAAAATTTAAATACAATGTCAAGTGTTTTCTTCTGTTTTCTTAATTCCTGTTCTATTATTCTTTCTCCTTAATAATACTTTTGTTTTTTGCATTTTCTCACATTCAATAACCCCTTGCAACCGCACCTCCCTTTCATTAGCATGGAACAAGCTTGCCTCCCAGAGAGTAAAACACTACGCCTGCTTGGCCTGACACTCTCAGTGGACCTCAAGTGGAATGACTATGTTGAATCCATTGCTAAATCTGCTGTTATAAAAGTCGGCTCTCTGTGCAGGGCCCAGAAGTTCTTTCCGTCTGAATCTATCCTGCACATATATAAATCTACTGTCCGCCCGTGTATTGAATACTGCTGCCACATCTGGTCGGGTGCCCCTGCTATTCTCCTCGCAGTTCTTGCCAAAATACAGCAAAGAATCTATAATGTGATTGATACTGACTTGGCTGACCGCCTGCAGTCACTCTCTCACCGGCGTGATGTGATTTCCCTGTGCCTCTTCTATAAATACTTTCACAGCTTCTGCTTTGATGAACTTAAATCACTGGTGCCCCCTAGGTGTGAATTTGCACGAGATACTAGATTAGCAACTAGGTCCCACCCTTTTACAGTGAAACCGATGAAATGTAACCGCAATTTCTACTCCAACAGCTTCTTTTCTCGCACTTCTCGCCTGTGGAATTCCCTTCTGCATGCTTGCTTCCCCGACAGCTACAACCTCCAGGAGTTTAAATGTAAGGTCAATAGACCTAACACACTAACTTGCACTCATTCTCTAAAACACTCTTCCTATGTACCTCCTTACTCGTCTATCACCCTCCTTCTGACATTTCCTATACCCAATTGCTCTATGTAACCCCCTGCGCTATAGTGGCAGTGGAATGCCTTGCTTGGGGTGATATGATTAAAAAAAAAAAAAAAAAATATTAGTAGATTTATTGCATTGATTGTGGTAAAATTATGTATAAGTGTATACTGAGATAAATACTAAATGGTGAGTCTATTTCATGCTTGAATGTAATTTTCATGGACTGAAACATGCTTGGTGTTGACTGCAGTGCTCTATCTCTAATATTGAGCACTTTTCCAATAAATATAGCATACCTTAAAACTATATTTTTATCATCCATATGTATCTCAAAAATATCTAAAGAAATTTCTGGGTTTTATTTTTGTTATAACCCAAGTTATTTTTTGTTATAAAATTTCCTTATCTGGTTTGTTGAACATTTTTTCAAGTTAAAATACATTTATTGCATTTAAAAAACAAAAGTTTCCTAAAACATAGTTCACTCAAGTTGTTAGCAGATCTTAGGTTACAAAGTTTTGGTGATTTTTAGGTGTACATATCAATGAAAAAAGTACTTTTTGTGAAGACATGTCAAACTGATAAGCCATGTTTAAAGCTTTAAGAATTATTTTCTTTTCTGCGTTATCAAAATATCTCAATCCATTAACAAGACAGAAATATTTGTCATTGATATTCTGTTGTCAGCTATCAATGATAGAAATTTATGCTTCAGTTAATGAGTTAATTACTAAGTATAACATTACAAAAATCACAAAAATTCATTATAGAATTTCCACAGGCCCTACATTAAAAAAAAGATTACTTGTTTTGTTAATGTGATTCAATCAACTTCATATTAATCAAATCTCATAAACTAAGTCTTATCCAATGGAATGCAATGCATAATTGTCTGCCATTTTCTTCACTTGTTATTTTCAAATATTGTCTTCTAACTACAATCAGGTGCTGTAATTAATAGCATAAGATGTAACCTGAAAAATAAAATAACACACATATATGTATATATGAAACAATGATATATATTTCTATATATCAAGAGACAGTATAGAGTATATTTTAAGACAAAATGGAAAAGTTTACTTGTGATGTGTTTCATCTTTTAAGATTTCATCAAACTGGATTTGTCAATGTTGTTATGACTACACATGCACTTGAATAAGAGATGTTAGCAGTTTCAACATTATTTAAATAATTGTTTGCAATAATTTGTTTTTCTTATGTTGATAGTATGATATGAAACAACTTATATGAATGTTTTAAAATTCAGATATAAATAAGCCACCTGTAAAGATAACATAAATCAAAGCAAAGACAAGGAAAACTTTTCCTTACCAGTACATATCATCTCTGAAGGAAATTTGTTAAGGTAAGTGTGAAAATTTTGTACATTGTATTTATACTCAAAAGCCATGTGGAAAAATATTAGGTTATCAAATTTTGAATTTAAGAACACGAAAATATTCTTCAAAATTGCTGTCTTTGGGAAGGTCAACTATAGAGGATGCTAAGTGATGTAATTTATTACCTAACTAGCAGTATAGCCCGCCGTTGCTCAGATGTAATGAAACCTTTAAAACTGATCCATGATTCTGAAGCTCAGACTCAGCCTAAAGGATATTTGTGTGAAGTTTGGTGAGAATCGGATAAAAATTGTGGATTTGTATAAAGGACATATAGACAGATAACCAGACACACGCACACAAACATCTTGCCTTTTTATATATATATATATATAAAGTCAATTTTCTGCACTATTGTAAGAACTGAAACCTTGAAACTTCTGAATATTGTTTCTTATGTCTTTTTCTACGAGTGTATCAAATTTCATTAAAATTGGACCACTCTTTCTATAACCCAAGTTTTTTGATTATCGATTTTCGATATTTATTGGGAGTACCTCAACACAAAACCTGGCTAAGAACACTCGCAGACGCTTATAGTACAACTGTGTAAATTTTCAAGAAAATCGGTTCAGCGGTTTCGGAGTCTATAGGTAACGAACACACACACAAAGTTCTATTTATAAATAAGTTTAGATAAACAAAAGTGAGTGAATACATAAAAAAAATTAAATTAAAAAAAACTTAACCCAAGAAATTTATATATTTAAAATAAATTAATGCCTAATTAAAAAATTAAATTTATAGAAATAAATGATAATTACATTAAAAAAATTAAAATTCAACAACATTTACTTATGTTTTGTCAGGCAAATAAATTATATCACTTAGCATCCTCCATAGTTTCTTTCTATTTATTCTCAATTATATAGTGCACCCTGTAGATGTTTGAGCTGATATGGCACAAAATAGAGTTTAAAGTGTGATGGGAGCCTACACATACTTAAACTAGGACCAAAAATTGCTCAAGCTCAACTGACATCTCTCCTTACCAGGTAATGACTAACCTCTCTTGATGGAGAAGTATTGCTTGAGGCACACTTTATTAAATCTTGACAACCTACCTTAGCTGGGGAAAAAATAAAACCCTGTTATATGCAAAATATTCACAGCTGAAATTATAGTAAATCTTATATGTGCAGCCTATCAAACAAAGTAGTTATTTTTTTCTTCCATAAAACTGTTTTATTTTTTTGAACAATAGAACTACACAAAAAATTTAAAGCAATAGTGTTGATACGTATTTATGCACTACAGTGTAACCCTGATATAAGAGAGTTGTCGGGACCGGATAAAAGTTCTCATATATAGGGGCTTCTCTTATATCCGTGTTTGGTCTATTTTATATAGGCTCTAATTTGGGACCAGAGAAAATTTCTCTTATATCCGAGTTATACTGTATTTCTATTTCCCTATTAAACTAAACAGTTATTTTTTATTTTACTTACCACTAATTCTTATTTTGCCAATTCACTTATCAGATAAGAAATATCTGAGGAGATGTGTTCTGTAACTGAAGATAACTTTCATGCTTATTCATGTTCTGTATAAACAGAGAAGATCCAAAAATAAAAATGTTCTAACAATATACTGAAAAATAACTAGACTTCAGGAAATACTAAACCAGTGAAGTAATGAAAATTGTGTCAAAGAATTTTTATTTAGTTAACTTATAATTTCATTAAATATAATTAAATAGTAAATTTATACAGTGTAACCCTGATATAAGAGAGTTGCCGGGACTGGATAAAAAGTTATCTTATATCCTGGTTTGGTCTATTTTATATACATTACCACAGGCTCTAATTTGGGACCAGAGAAAATCTCTCATATCTGGGTTTATCTTATGTCAGGGTCTCTTATATCCGGGTTATACTGTATTTGTAAATTTGGAAAATTAATGACTGGTTTCTACATTATAATTAGAAGCTGTTCTTTTAATTAGTGACCTGTTTTGTGGATTTGTTTTTACATGGTTTATCAACTTCTGTGAGATATTTAAAGTCAAAACATTTTGGATTATAAGAACAATTTCCTTTTTTCAGAATAACCATTTTTTCCAATTACAAGTCCTACTTGGAGAGGAAATGGATTCATACCATTCTCAGGGCTTTTTGCACCTAAAAATGTATTGAACCCAACTGAAATTTGAACTTGGCTCTAATTTCTTACTCCAGCCATCTATCCATTAAACCATTCACATATCCCTAGACCCATTGAGTGACATCCCAACACTGTCAACATTTCTTTGCAGATTGTTTTGTTTCCCTCCCGACCCCAAGACAAAATTTAAAACATACAGAAGCCTATAAATTTAAAAAAGAAAGAAGGTTCTTGATTTGTTGTTAGTTTGTGAAATATTTTTTAATCAAAAGCATGAATAATCAAATTCTTTCATGTTTTTACTGAGATATACAAATAAAACCTTTGCACACAGACACATCAATTAAATAGAAAAGAAGTTTTGTATTCCATAAAAACAGGTTTGAAAATTAACAAATAAGGATCCAGAGACATTTTTATCTAAAAGAGAAAAAAGGTATCAGAGTTCAGCTCTAAAAGTGTAGCTTATCTCAGAGTAACCAGCAGATAATTAGCCAAAATTGCCTGAATATCTTCACTATTCTAATCCTTCATTTCATGGTTCAAATGACAGACCAAACAATTTGTGTTCTTATCACTAACTTATTTATTCACATGATTTCATTTTGTTTTATTTTATAATTCTTTCTATCCTCATTGTTTTTTTTTTAATCTTTTTCTTGATGTGGTGTAATTTTTAACAAATTTGTCTTGCTAGCACAATTATGACTGAAAAGTGATTTAGATACTCATTGAGTGCCCTCATACTTTCGGCCTTGTGCTACATCTAAGCTACACTTAGAAAATCACAACTGTATACACTCTTACCAAAAAACCTGTTTTCAGGATGCTATGAATCAATTAAAATATTAAAAACCTTTTTTAAATTACATTACAACATACCAAAAAAACGAAATATTTAATCAACTTTACTATTACATTTGATATATTTTCTCCATTTGTATTCTAGAATGTTTATTGATAGAATTAGTCATATCTAATGTTAAAAAAATGAAACAATAAAACGTAATGTATTAGTCTAATTTCTCATACATACTAAATTATTCCACTGTTCTGAAGTATATCAAATTGGCATTAAATAATGTCTAATATTACCATAATAATAGATAATTAATAAAGAGAAGAGATCAAGTTGTCTCTAATAAATATGATATATTGTCTCAGATTACAGAAAAGATTATTATTACTACAAGTTTCTTCTTCTGCCCAATTACTGCACTATCAGTAGTATATTTGTTTTCATGGTTTACAATCTATGATTGATAATGTGAGCCTTGTTTAAAGATCCCAAACCTTCAACAGCACCTCTCTTGTTGTACCACTACCCACAAATCATTCCACGATTAACATGAGGTTTAAGATAATAAAAATAAAACAAAAATACCATCAGCTTCCTCAAGGCAAGATTAATAAACTGATTACAGCTAACAATGTTGAAATTGGATACCACAAAATCTTGAGCAAGTATCAACAAGGCTACTTATATAGTAACATGAAAATGAACCATACTTACCCAGTAAATATACCATTAACTCTACTCTTGGCTGTTTTTCATGACATGCATTATCCATATTGAAAAATTTAACTCCATAAGATGTGAACTTTGCCTAACCATAAAAAGCTTCCATGGTCAAAATGATTTACATTATCCATGTAAGAAAATAAATGGAAGTGATAATCTTCATAAATTTCTTCATTTCATTTTCATGATACTTGCTTTAATGACGACTGAATTAGTTAACAGTATCATAAGGAAAAAATTAAGAAACTAGACAAAAATTAATAAAAATGCTTTCTTTCAGAATGTCAAAAACAACTTCAAAGTTCTTTCGACGCAGCATGAAAAACATCACTATTAATATCCACTGAAAAGCAAATGTATATTTTCTTAACAAGGCATAAAACAGATGAAAAGATAGAACTCATGCTAAACTTGAAGGTGAGGTTGGTATACTTCTGTTTTACACCAAGTCTGAACAATAACAGGTTTTATATCTTTACTATTATATGAACAATTGAGTTTTATATCACCAACCTTAAAGTAAAATTTATGTATACTTCTGCCTCAGATTTGAGTATCTTGTTCCCTGCCCCTCTTGCCTATGATCAGAATATAGTTTCTATACACTTTGCTTTATTCTCAGAGATTAAATGAAATGGTTATAATAAATGGAGGAGGGTGGAAAACGTAATAAAAGGTGGTAGGGGAATGAAAAAAATCTAATCAATATGAAGTTTCAGGCACTATTTACATTATTCGAACTACTGTCCTCATCTTTGATGTTTCGGCCACTGTACACTCCAGCCTTCTTCGGGTGCTAAAAATTTCAAACCAAACTGAACCTTTCATTATGATCACTGGGGTATCTCATTCTCATTCCTTTGTGCAAAGCCTCTTTGGGCGGCTTGAGTTATCTCCCTCTAACCCAACTAAGTTACTTGTTCACCACTGCTGTAGCCTGGTATTAAATTCACAACTCTTTGGGTCAATCACTGTAATTAACCAACATCTATATCCACAAGACCATTTTGTTTTTTAACACAAAGGAAGATAGAAAAATCAGGTGTAGCTGACCACATATGGAGAGAGAAAAGGGATCACTGCCCCCTATGGGATGAAGTTTAATAGATAGAGAATGCTACTAGAAGCTATGTAAGCTACAAAAATCTCCAAAGCCAACCAAGCATAGGGATGAATACAATATGAGAATCAGTAATACAGAGTACCAGAGAAAATCATTAGTGTCAAAAATTGCAGTATAAAAAAAAATACTAGAGAAAACCCATTAACACCAAAACGTAATTGCATTATGAGCTCTGGTAAAAAATGATTTGTAAGTCCCAGAAATTCAGTCGTTCTTGTCCTTAAGGACACATGGCTCAGTGGATATAGACGTTGATTAGTTCCAGTGACCCAAAGAGTCATGAATTCGATATCAGGCTACAGCAGTGGTGAACAAGTAACTTAGAGTTGGGTTAGACTACCATGACTACTAAAGAGGCTTCACACAAAGGAATGAGAATGATATACCCCAGTGATAAGGAGTTCGATTCAAAATTCCTAGCACCTGAAGAGGGAAGAGATGTTGTACAATGGCAACGAAAATGAGGACAAAATCTGAATAATGTAAATAGTGTAAATATTACCTTATCCCAGAAATGTAAACAAATAATGAGGTTTCAGGGTGTCAGTTTGGCAATTATTAAAATCAAGTTTTTCAAACCTCTATCAATTTCTTTAAATATAGAAAAAGTTCATATCTTAAATGTTTTAATTGAAAAAAAATCTCTATAAAAATCTCTTACAAACATAAACAAATGTCCATCAATGGTTAACAAATAATATAAGTCCAACAATGCCATAGACTAATATATTTAAATGAGTAAGGTAACTGAATAGTCAATAACTAGTAAGTGATAGGAAAGGAGTCCTAATAAGAGCAAGAGAAGAAAAGTATTAACAAGCAGAAGGTATGGAAACAGTCACACAAGAGCATTTGCATATTAATTTTACCATTCCGTTAAAGTAAAAATCCATGAGCATCATGGATGCACTACTTGCCTGCTTACCTTAAAGTTAGACATACAAATTAGGACTGAATTTATTTGTTTATCTATTTCGGTAAAGCTGATGATTGTGTGAAGGTGTCTAACGACTCACCAAATAGCTGGATCTTGGAGGTAGAAAACTAGTCTATAAGAGTAACTCAAAGAACTAGAATGAAAGATTGATAGAGTTGACTTTTAAGGTCACTAGTTCTCTAAAGATTGAGGGCTAAAACTACTATTTTCAACCAAAATGCAAACATATATCAACTAATCTTGCTCTGATTGTAAGCATCTATATAAAATATTTAAAAATATTTTTCACACTAATTCCAAAAATAATGGTTATTTGAATTCTATGACAAATAACATTGACACACACACACACATATATAAGGTGATTGAAATGTTCAATTTAAAATACTTATAATTTATCTATTAGCTATTCACTTTAGAAAAAATGGATATGGGAAGAAAGCATTTAGCATAAGGTTTTATTTGCAATTTGAGATGAGTACTAGATTTTGCTACCAGCTTCTCAAGCCTCCCAGGAATCACATCAACTGATTTCACCAGGAACTCTTGTGGTATAGAAGACATAACTTGTATTCATCCTTCAAGTTCCTTCAAAGTCTTTGTTTAGTATAATAGACTTTTTCCTTTAACCAACCACAAAAAAAGTCAGGGTGTTAACTCTTGACTGGTCACTCATACTTAAATTAGGAAGTTACTTTTCAATCACTGTGTGTGTGTGTGTGTAAAAATTTCAGACATAGCACATCTGTAAAAGGATAATAAAAAAAAAAAAAAAAGAAAAAAAAAAGACAAATGCAAGGACTCCCTCTCACAACAAGTATCCATACACAAAATTTTGAGTTTAGGAACACTTATAAATATTCATCAGATCAACACAAAACCAGGCAAACTAAGTAGTGGGGGTGGGGAGCACAAATATCAATGCCTAATAAACATTTTTGCTCTTTTTTTTATGGATGCTTGTTGCAGGATAGAATCCCTGTATTTGCCATGGTGGAACCCCACTGAGGATGACATGCATTGTTCACATACAATCATCATATATATATATATATATATATATATATATATATATGTATATATATATATATATATATGTGATCTTTTTAGCACCCACTTATTTTTTGAGAGAAACTTTTTTTCATAAAAAAAGTCCACTCAAAGACATGGACTACTTGTAATGTAGTCAAAATATCCCAACATGTTTATACTAATAATATCATGTTAAAAAAACTTAAATTATAGTTAGCTCTGTGGATTAATAAATCTTTAAGAAATATTTAAATATAAGTATCTATAAAAAATTAGTTTAATTTAAAGTATAGGGAGAAAACCAATTGCTATAATAATTTAATTGTACTTAATATTCTGGAAGTATAAAATACAGATAAATTTTCACAAGTGTGCAAATTTTATTAAAGCAATAAAATCGACATTAAAAGACCATTCAAAAAAAAAAAAAAAAAAAAAAAAAAAAAATACTTATCTGTAAATTGGTAATACAGAACTATGATTAAAACAGTTAAACTTGTTCATTAGCCCACAAAGCAAAAATCAATAAAAAAGAAAAACTTTGCACAGCAAGTGAAAAAAATGTACAACTTCAAACTAATATTATAAACAAAAAATATAATAAAGGCTAAAATACCTTTAAGTCTACTAACCACTCCTGTTTACAAAGTTTGTTATATTTTATCACAATGAGGTAGAAAAATCAGTTAAATATGCTATAATTTTTCGATGCAACTAGTAAATTTGTGTGTGTACATGTCTGTCTCTATATATACATACATGTGTGTGTGTGTGTGTATTCAGTTCCCAAGATTGTTGTTTTTTTGTAAGATTTTTTTTTTTTTAGCAAGCAGGTTTTTTGTTGTAAAGTGCTCAATATTGAGATAGAGAGTTAATAGAAGTAATCTGAAGAAGTTTGTCACTTAACTGAGCAAAATTATACCAATTTCAAAGTTTCATGTGGGCACCAGTATTATGTCTTCAGTTGCCAGAGCTTATTTTTCAATCTGCTCTCACAAAACTTTGATGTTGGCATATGTCTGCTCAGTTAAGTGACAAACATCTCCACATTATTCCTATATATATATATATATATATATATATATATATATATATATATCCAAAAGTTCTTGCTCAATAGTAATGTTTCCGTTTTCTAATTCCTTCATGGTAATTGTTTGGATGAACTTTCCTCTATGGAATCTAGACTAAGTTCAATACTAGATTGGCAGCAAGTTCTTTTTTCATCATTTTACAGTTGAAATGGCTAGATGTAACTGTAAGCTTTATGTTAAAAGTTTCTTCCCTCACATTTTTTTCCTCTTCCAGCTTCTTCCTTTTAACTTTAATCATCAGTGATTGAAATGCAATGTTGATTATTATCTAATGTCCATTAGAATTCTCATTCTATTATTGTTCTTAATAATGTTCCCCCAACCCCCATATTCTTTCATACTCCATAACCCTTGTGTCATTGTGTCAACGGTCATGTCACGTTGAATACACCGGTTCCCGCTCGATCACCGAAGTTAAGCAACGTTGAGCCTGGTCAGTACTTACGTGGGTGACCACTTGGGAATACCAGGTGCTGTTAGCGTTCACGGATGTGCGTTGTGGTGCGGTGGATGTCGGCTTGGAGGGGGAAATCGGTGAGCCGAGTTCCAATTTCAGTTGAGCACACTGCACTCACTTGCGCACTGGTACCCTTGGGAAAGGTATTAATCCGTCCGTTCCCTCCAGTTATGGGTTAAATAACAGGGTAGGACTTGGGACCCTGCCCTTAAACAAATCCCAATGAGACTTGCTCCGTCAGGGAGGAAGCCCGCTCAACCCGACTAGGGTGAATGCGGCATACATACATACATATATATACTCCATAACCCTTGTGTCATAGTGGCTTGCTTCAGGTGAAACTTTTGGATCCGATTGTACAGATACACTTATCCAGATCAGAAGTTGCAATCCACCATGTGCAAATAATCCTATCCTTTTTTTATTGGTACTAAGCTTGTGAAATAATAAAAATAAACAGTAAGCCAATAAGAAAATGGAGTAAAAACATTTTATATAAATAATTATATATATATATATATATATATATATATATAAATAAATAAAAACACACATACATACTGAAAAGGTTTAAATACTGTTGTTAAATTTGTATTTAGATTTAATGAAAAATTGGTTGGAAGTCTCTAAGTCTCTCCATTAAAAATGTATCAACAAATAAAACTATTTATATATTAGCTTTTCTCTTTTGTATTGTTTATGTGCTCAGATGTGGCCTATTTCCTTTTAACAGTTTTAAAATGAATGCATTTCTCACAGACAAAACTTGGAAATATATAATGTGAATTACTTTCAAAACTTGCACACTTGGAAATTGTGTTTGTATGGTAAAATGTTTTTCTTCCCATTATTTTAGTTCGATTTTTCTGAACCTGAGGACATGTCTTGTCAGAATGTTTTTATTCAATCCCACATTGTCTTGTATTTCTGCAGTGAGGTGATCAAAAAACCTACAAAAGATGCAGCTCTGGGCTTTCCTTCCAGTGTTTCTCTGTTCCTCTAATGCTGCATTGTGTCTTGCCTGGCAGATATGCACTACTTCATGGCTTTAATCACTCTGGCTTTTATAGTTGAAAACAGCATGCCATATTGTTTAGCATTCATGCCGGAAGCTTCAATATGAAAATTTCCAGTGTCTGGGTGTGAATATGGGGACAGTACAGAGGATTCGGAAAGAGTTGTACGAGTAATGGTGATTATGAGGGTACGGCAATTCAAAAAACTCACTATAATCATTTTGATAAAAGTACTCTCAAATTTGTTGGTTAAGGCCAGACTCAATATTGAGGACTATATCAAGTGTCTTGAGGAGGTAGTTCTGAAATGGATCAAGAGGGTAGCTGCTGGAAGTACCTATATGTCAGCAACAGGACTCTGCATCATGTCACACAAGCAGGTGAACTCAGTTATGACTGTCAAACAATTTCCGTGATCGCATCACCCCTTACATCTGGACATCTAACTCTCCAGACTGCAACCTCCCTGATTACTATGTGTGAGATGCAGCTGAACAAGAGACCAACAAACTTCAATGTAATACCAAAGAGGAACTGAATGCAAAGATTATGGCAGCATTCACTAACTTAAACAAAAAGACTGTCTAGAAGGGTTGCAGGAGATTCAAGTTATGCCATTGACTTCAGCTGCAGTTTCTGCTGTGGTTGAAGCCAATGCCCAATTTTATTGAATAAATTTATTCTTTAGTATTTCAAGATATTTTTGTGTCATATTTTTTGTAATAAATATAACTGTTAAAAAAAAAGAGATGTTATTTTCATTTTTATGTAATTTAGCAACAATTTTTCCATTGTACCATATGTGTATGTGTATATATATATATATATATATATATACACACACACACACAGTATAATGAAAAAATTGCTGCTATATATATATATATATATATATATATATATATATATATATGCATGCACACACACAATTTTTTTTTAAACATGCTCTGACCTGATATTTTCTTCATTATACCATATTTCAACAGTATTCTTCTGTGCCTTATGCTCTATCAGAATGTGGGCAGTCATAGTTCTTTACAATATTCCATACTTAAAGGATATTTTTTTTATCTCTCCTAATCCCTGTTCTGCCAAACATTTACACAAACTTTTTAGGTTGGTTATGCACTGCATTCATCTAGTACTCTTGCCTTCAATATTTCCTGTGAGTGTCAAATTGTCTAAACTCTCTCCTCATAATGTGCACCCAAATTTCAATTATCTCTTTCTGATTATGTGTCCATTTTCTCTAAAACTTTGTCATTCCTCACATGTTCAAGTCCATTGTATTCTTTGTATCCTTCTGTAAAACCACATATATGTTCACTCAAGTCTCTCCATCTATGAGGAGAGTGTCCAGCATTCACTGCCATATACAAGGATTAATATGTTACAGTTCAGTACTTTTTCTCTTTGTTTCTAACAACATTTTCCTGTTTCTTAATACTTTGCTTAACTTTTGAAAAGAATCTTTTGCTATACCAATGTCTTCATATTTTGGTGTCACATTTTTCATCCTGTTCATAACACTTCCTAAATATTTACATTTTTGTACTTGGTTGATTTTTTAGTCTCCAATTTGTAATTCACACCTTGGGCTGTTCCTTTTACTGACAACCATACATTCTAAATCAATCTACATCATAACTTGCCAATTTAAAAAGCTATTTAATTCCAGTTTCTTTTTTGAATTGGAACAATGTTAATAGAAGAAAATTTTTTTTATCAAAACTGAATGTATGCTATTTATCACTTTTACCAGAGAAAACTAAGTGCATAAACAAAGCTTAAAGGAAAGGAGGAAAGATATTAATTTATAAAAAACTTTTCTTACACCTCTTATCATTTGAGAAAAATAATTGACTATTTAATGTTACTTCAGAAATCTTAATGCACCAATTTCTTATACATGATTTCATGTTTACAAACAAATCTATTAGAATAATCTAAATGTCTTTGTTGAAAGATACCTTGCACAGTACGTAGTACACATTAATTAATAACTTAATACATTGTAAAACTCCAATTTCTTTTTTAAAATCTGTCTTTTGTATGTAGGTTAGCTACCTATATCTTCTATATGCAGTGTTCCTTCAGGATGTAGGCGATCATGGCCCTCCACATCTTTCTACCCCTTGTAACTCTTAACAACTCTTTTGTCATTCTGCTTCACCCTCACTCCACCATCCATCTGTTCAAGTCCATCAAGTTTGTCACACATTGCTTTCCCTTCTATTTGTCCTATGAGCATCAGATTCTCTAAGCCTACCTTCCTCATTACAAGTCCTAGAAACTTCAGCTATCTTTTCCTGATGTTAAATATGTTTCCTTTTTGTGTCCATCTTCTCCAAAACCTCATCGTTGCCCACATGTTCTGTCTATGGAATCCCCAGAATCCTTCTGTAGAACCACATTATGTTACTTCAAGTCTTTCTTTCATCTTTGATAAGATTGTTCAGCATCTGCTGCTATATTGAAGGATAGACATCACATAATTCATTACTCCTCTTTGTTTCCTGATAACTACATCAGTCAGTCAGTTAAGTGCCATACGTGATACACGCTTGGGCGATCATGTCTCGAAAGAGACATGACTGACTGGGCAGAAGGTTATCCCGCAGTAGGTTGCCATTGCTTTCTGCGGTAGACTGGTTGCTGACCAAGGCTATAGAACCCAGTCTGTCCTGCTATTTAACCCATAACTGGAAGGAAGAGACGGATTAATACCTTTCCCAAGGGTATTTGCTACATACAATGGTTAAAATATCTAAGGTTAAAAAATTATGTTCTTTTATTAATTTTAGCTTTTGTTTATTTTAATTTTTTTTTATATCTTTTATACTAGCTTTATTCAGGTCATCAATTCTAAAACAGTGAGTAGATAGCACAATATCAAAAATAAATTTAAGTTCTTTGTAGGTTTTTAATTAATGTTTTAATACTTATTTTCATGAAATACAAGGCAAGAAAGTCATTCAAGGTAGGAAATTACTGTTAAAATGTCAATGATGAATGAAGTGTGTGATATGAATGATGGCAGAAAGTGAGGATAAATAATAATTCTGCTTCTCCCTACCTTAGCACGATCACGACATCCTGTTAATATCTCATAAATAATGAACTATTTCATTTTGGTGATGTGGAAAAAATAGAAAAAAGACATATCAGAGAAACTACTTGCTTTGAGTGAGAAAATGAAACAAAGGAAAGACAGAGGTGATATCACTCATGTTTAACATTTGTTTGAATGAAATGGATGAAGTTTACATTTCAAATCTTTTCATTTGTATCCTCTTACTTCTGTAAATAATGACCAGCATTCATATCTATGAGTTTTTTTTTTTAAATCGTATCATCCCGAGCAAGGCGGTAACGCCACTGATGTGCAGAGGGCTACGTAAGAGTGAAAAGATTGGAAAAGAGAAAGCCAGAAACCACATCCTAAACAGGGAACAAGGGATGAGCCTCTTCACCTGTTCAATAGATGTGGGTGGAGTGTGAACTGGGTGATAGCTCTATCTACTCCAATTAAATTACAATAGTTTGTTAAAATTGCTAAGCTCAAATATTTAATGATGCAATAGGGGAATTTCTATGGATACTTTATTGTTGTAGAATTCACCATAAGCATATGCAATCATTACATTAAGAATTAAGATTCATCATAAAATCCAAACCACAAAATGCTAATGAGTATTTCTAGCAAATAATAGCTGACCACAAATTAGAAAAAGTGTGACAATTCTCTGTGAAAGTAAAGTTTGCTTACTTGTTCACTATTATCTGCTATCAGATTCAAAATACTCCTCTTGGGAAGCTATTTACTTTGTGAAATAATGGTACCACAGCTGGAAACATTCTTGGAACAAGATCTCTGGTATACCTTTTAATAATGTTGTGTTCCTGACTCAATGATATCAGCAAATTTTTGTCCTTAAAAGTTGTATTTCAATTTTGGAAATTGCCAAATTTCACATGGGCCTAAGTTTGATAAGATGGATGATATATTTTTAATGCCAGGAATCCAAACTCCTATTATATCATGTGCATAAGCACTGTTATGGTTGAAAAATTCACTTGACAGCCCAGAGTTCAGGTCTTTTCCTCCAAATAGATATTCATGATCTTTTCAACACATCTAAATAAATATTTGTGTTTGTTCTGTTTTTAGTTACTGATTTTTGTCATTTTTGTGCATATCTCAGTCTACCTTGAACCATCTGTAGTACTAAAAAAAGAAAAAAAAAGCTTACAAAAAGCTTTACACGTTCACAATAAGCCAATTTGAGTAAATATCTTTTTCTAGCACATTTTTACCAATTTTAATACAAAACTGATAATCTACTAATTCAGACATTTTTTGCCAACATTACAACATGAACACCTAACTTCTACTGCTCAGCAACAAATGACTCTTCTGCTCTGCATCTGAATGTTATTTATAAAATTCACAATTAAGTTAAACCTTTTTTCACAAAGAAAGGTCAAAATGGCATACTTAATCACAACTACAGAATCACAAAGAACTTTACAGAATAACAACAACATCACTTGAGGACTTTCAACAACAATTAAAATAGATAACATATGTAAGTTTAAGAGAAAACAATGACATAATCAAGATGTTGACATTGCACATTACTTCAAACAAAAGTTTAAGGAAGTCCCTATCAATGCAGGAAAAAGTGATAACTTACAGAATCTACTAAGACAAGTGCTGCTGTCAAAAATGATGAAAAAATATTCGAGAGGATTATATTATATATAAGTCCTTATCATAATAGAGTAAACTGTGTGTGTGTGTGTGTGTATACATTCTTCACTTTGTAACAGCATAATTATTGCAAAAAGTAAAATAAGGCATTCTTAAAGTGCAAACATGCACCAAAAGCTTTAATAACTGATAGTAAAGAGAATGAACTGAATCAACACTGTCTCACTGTTGTCTTTAATAAACTGAGCTGGTACTGCCACTATTGTCTCTCTATGAGTGTGACAGGAGAGAAATAAATAGACTCAACACATTATTATTATTATTATAAGGAAGATCACGGCCCAATATATATATATATATAACTCCTGTCATACTCATGGAGAGAGACAATAGCAAGGTAGTGTCAGTTCAGTTCATTCTCTTTACTACCAGTTATGAAAGTTCTTGCTGTGTGTTTGTTCTTTACTAGTCCCTTATCTCATTTTATATATATATATATATATATATATATACCCTTCCTGTCTCACTCAGGGGGTTGTATTTTTTTAATTTTTTTTCTTAAGTTTTAATGTAAGATACACAATAGGTACATCAATATATGTATGTTGCTGTCATTTTAGACAACATATCAATATAAATATTTTGCAATCATTTTTTGACAGTATGGGCAAACTCATATTTTATAAAGATATCACATGAAAATAGTGCATATGAAGAAATGTATAAATGTCTTTAAGAACATTCACATAACGTGAACATCAATAGTCTGAGTGGAAATTCAGACTGTTTGCTTATTCTGTTACTATGCCAACAACAGTAATGTATAACAATGAACTTTCACTGAGTACTCTATATTTACAGCCTTGTACCAAAACTTAAACTAGGCCTTAGTAAATAATAGTAATGTTAACCCAGACTTCCAATAAGAAATTGGTCCAATAACAACAAAGCAGTTTCCAAACTTAACACTTTCACTGCTGCACTGGCCTGTTTGGGGTAAAATAGAAAATTGCTATTTACTGGAAATAATTGACAAAGATGCTCACAGAAATTTATCAAGAATGCTGCTATTTTGATATGATTCTCTGCAGCACAGACAAAGTTAAATGACACCCCAACACACATTATGGTCACAAAACAGGTTATATTATAGACTGGTGCATGTGTGTGTGTGTGTGTGTGTATATATATATATATATATATATATAAAGGTTTGGAAATAGCACTAAGTACCAGTTAGGTTATCACACAAACACTAGAAAACAACATTTAACAATACAAAAGTTTTTATGTCAAACAATGGTAAAAATAAGCAGTTTGTTGTAGAGTGGCTGACACCCCTGCAATGATGTAATGACCTATATTTAAGTAAAGAAAAGTAGCATTCGAGGTGTAATATTCAAGTGCCATTTGAGTAATATTCAGACTGATTACTTCGGCAACTATTGCAATTCTAAACCCTTCCTTTCTGTATTGTGAGTTCTGTCTGGTCCGTTATTGTAACTGTTTGTACTGCGCTGTGTAAACCCATTTAGCACTGGACATTGTACTGAATGATACTGCAACACATTTTCTCTATATCATATTCACCTTGGTGATACAACACAGTTAATATTAATGCCATATAATTAATCAATTGAAAGAGTTTCTAAGTCCTTGAAACAATCCACTTTTGATTAAATATCAGAATTTTTAATTCTTTTTGATCAATTGGAAAACTTTTTGGGCTTCCCTCATACAAGTGTTTTTTTTTTAATCTTTAAATTATAAAAGATAATGTGCTTTGCTTTTTCAATAAGTTTTACTTTTCTTTTTTTAATCATTTCACCCCAAAGAAGGTGGTACTGCCACTGATGTGCAGAGTAAAAGTTTAAGCAGGAGGAGAGCAAAGAGTAAGACGAACCAATTACAGAGTGTGTCAGAGAAAAGGCAAGAGAAGGATGGGAATACAGGTGCGATGACAGTTGCGAAGGTAGAGTGAGAAAGGAAAAGAACAAGATACATGAGGTGATGTAAAAAGGACGAGGGAAGGACTGGAGTCAAGTGGATACGAGATGGAAATTGACATTGCATTTAAATTCCTGGAGGTTGTAGCTGTCAGGAAAGCAAGTATACAGAAGAGAGTCCCACAGGTGGGAAGTGCAAGAAAAGCCGCTGCTGGAGTAAAATTGTCAGCTGCATTTGGTAGATTTAACTGTAAAAGGATGGGACCTTGTTGCCAGTCTGTTTTTTTTTTTTTTTTTTAAATCATTTCACCCCAAGCAAGGCATTCCAATGCCACTATTGCACAGGGGGTTACATAGGGGGAAAGTGATGAGAATGAGTGGTTAAATATAGGAAATGTCAGAAGAAGGGTGATAGATGGGTAAGGATACCGAGGATGAGGGTTGGGTAGATGGGAAGAGTGTTTGAGAGAATGGATGCCAGTTAGTGTGTTAGATGTCTCTTGACCTTACATTTAAACTCCTGGAGATTGTAGCTGTTGGGGAAGCAAGTATGTGGAATTCCCTTCCACAGGCGGAAAGTGCGAGAAAAGAAGCTGTTGGAGTAGAAATTGCGGTTACATTTTATCAGTTTCATTGTAAAAGGGTGGGACAGAGTTGGTTGCTCGAGTAAAATTCTTGTGGAGGGAGCACCAGTGACCTAAGTTTGTCAGAGCAGAAGTTATGAAAATATTTGTAGAAACGACAGAGGAAAGCTACATCCCACCGATGAGAAAGTAGCTGGAGTTGAGCTGCCAGGTCTGGACTGATCACATTACAGATTCTCCTTTGGAGCCTGTTGAGAACCCTGAGATGAACAGCAGGGGCACCTGACCAGACATGACAACAGTATTCTATATATAGTTGGATGGTTGATTTGTATATGTGTAAGATGAATCCAGGGGGAAAAAATTCCTGGCCAGACACAGTGACCCAACCTTCCTAGCAGTGGATTTAGATATTGACTCACTTGAGGTCGGAAGATAGGATGAGATCGAAGAGGCTCAGAATATTGCTTTCAGGGAGACCTACTTGGGCCATGCTTATGGGGGGGGGGGGGGTAGAAGAGACTGCCTGTGATGGTTGACAGATAGAAGCTTTGTTTTAAAGGCATTGAAATTTACAAGCCACTTCTTACCCCAGTCTACAACAGAGTGGAGGTCCTTCTCAAGATCAGCAACAAGGTTATGTTTGTCCACCTTGCCAGATTTCTTACTGATACGAGAGTAAATGGTGGTTTCATCTGCACAGTTGCTTACTAGGGATTTGATTCCATCAGGGAGATCATTTATGAAGATCGGAAAGAGTGTCAAGCCTAGGATAGAGACCTGGGGGATGCCAGCATTTGTGTGGTAGGATTAGGAAGCATGACCAATCAAGACGACCTTTATCATACAATTTGATAGGAAAGATTGGATCAAAGCAAGCAATCATTCAGTCATACCATAACCCCGTAGCTTGTGCAGAAGGTTGGCATGCCAGACCCTATCAAATGCTTTGGAGATATCCAAAGCAACATTGGATGGGTCCAATGGTTCTCAAGTTTTTAAATACAGAAACCACAGAAGAGGACTTCCAGCAGGCTGGAAAACAGGAAGTAGAGAGGCAGTAATTAAAAAGTTTAGAAAGGACAGAGGAGAGTTCATGGGGCACATTTCTTCAAGACAATGACCAGGATTCCATCATCTCCACTCACCTTATGGGGCTTGAGTTTTGAAATTATCTTAGATACCAGAGAGGGGGTGATGTGAACATCTCTCAATTGACCCTCAGTTTTAAGGGGGGGAAGTTGGGTGCAGATACTCCAGATGAATCAAATGTGGAGTTAGAAGAAAATCTGCGGGCAAAGCACTCAGCCTTATCCACAGATGCCATGAGGACCTCAAATTTATTGATTAAAGGAGGGATGGAGGGTTTATTGTTGTTCAGCACACGTTTGCAGAGCTGCCAGTAGTCTTTAGAGCCCAACTTGCGAGCAGCTATGCACTGCCTCATTCTCTCAGCAGACAGTAGCTTAGCCTCACTCAAGATCCTCTTACACTCATTACGAGCAGAGTCAAATAGGCACCTATTATGGTCTGACGCGTGTCTCCGAAATAGCCAGAAGTAGTGGTTCCCGTGAAGAATGACAATCAAGCAGACAGAAGAGAACCTGGGGGATGAATGAGATTTGGGACAGAACTTCCTGATCAGTATAAAAGTGTCAATGCCACCTCTCACCCAGGAAGAGACTCAGTGGCACAGTCCTCAACAGGGAGACTAAACACTTTTTCCTAAGGGACATCTCAAAAAAAAATAATCACAGAATGCATCCCAGTCTACTCTGTGATAGCAGTAGGAAATTCTGTTGGTAGGAGGCTCCTGCAAGTAGTGAAGTTTAATATTTAGATTATACAGAAAATTTAGCTAGATTCCAAACAGGAAAATCAATATATTAAATGTTTTCATATTGTATATTTGCTTTATACCGATATGTCATTATCCAAATATTTCTGATGAATTGCTGCACAAGGTTTTATCTGCACATTTAAATATAATTTTTAGTGGTTATAAGTGTGAGTTGACATCCCTGTTTTTTTAGAATGTCAAGTTCTATATAAAGAAAAATGTTCCTCCTTACAGTTATCAGACATGTATGACCCCTTTTCTATCAAGAAAATCACTCCTATATAGTGCGATGTTACCAATTTGTCCACAAGAAACAGTCATGATGAAAAAAGCTGAATTATCTATTTAAGGAAAGCACATCCTTCATTGGGACATCTTCACATCTTCAAATATTTTTTGGCTAGCTTCATTTTCATATGTAAACCATAAAAAGTAATTTTTACAAATATTCTTTTTTTTAAATCCAACCTTATTTCTTATTGCCAGACACCTAAACTTCGTATATCAAAGTTTGGAAGAAAAAAAAATGATGTGTATTAGTGGGAATATTGTGTAGTTTGAGATATGATATATTCAAAAATGTCTGCACAAGATTTGATGTGCTTTATAATCTGTAAGAAAGAAAAATTAATCTTCCAAATTATGTGTTCATTAAATCTAAGATGAATTTTATTCTCTTCTCAATTAAGGTTAAGATTGGTTCATAATTGTTTGGCTGTTTGAATATAGACACTTATACAGAACATAGTAAATCTCTGAAGGATGTGAAAGATTTTCCTAAAAAATAATTAGCTTGTTTTTGAAAAGAAAATGTGAACTGACCTAAAATGTGATAAAAACAACAAATGAAAAGAAATGGAAATATTAATAATAAAGTTACTTCATCTCAAAGTGTCAAAACAACTTGACTAAAATAGTTGCACTATTGAAAAGGAAGACGTCTAGTATAAACAATTTGCATATTGCATGATAATCAGCCAATGCCTGTCCCATAACAATGGTAACATTTAGAATATGAAACATGTATGATACTTTAACAGCTATTATAAGACAGAAGTAGTAATTATTAAACTAAAAGAACTATCTGCTAAACCAAGTTGCTCTAATTATTGTTTAGTCTCTCTCTTTACGTTTGTGTATGGGTGAGTGGTTGCATATAGAACTTGGGATATAAAAACTTACTTATAAAGATAAGTGTTTTTTGTCACTACTACTCTAGAGTCATTCATTGAAGGAAAAAAGCAATAACAAAAAAAAACTTTGTATATTTCTAATATGTGTTTATTTAATAGCAGTTTTACTTTTAACCAGTGAAAATTTCACGGTTTTTCACTTTCAAATTTCTGATGAATATTAATTCTTTAGTTAATGATGAATAAGCTCATTGCAAGTTCTACGACAATAAAATATCCATAGAAAATCCCCTTATTGTATAGTTAAATATTTGAGCTTAATAACTAAGAAAATATTGCAATAATCAAATATGAATGCTGGTCATTTTAAAAACTAAGGAGGTAAAAATCAAAAAATTTGAAATTGACAACATTTTCTATTTCTTTGAAACATGCTAAACCCTTCTATCTTCCCTTTTTTCTTTCATTTTCTTACCAAAAACAAATACAGTGTCTGATATGTCGTTTTAATTTTTTTTTTTTTCATGTGATCAAAAAGGAATAGTTCATTATTTATAAATTTTTGGCAAAAAACTTTAAACACTTGTTTCTTTCCCTGAAACCAAGTAGCGTCTCTGAAAAGCGTCTTATCTTTCCATGAGATTAAAATGAAATAGTCCATTATTTATGAGATATTGGCAGGGTGTAATGGTCGTGCAAACTAACAATGAGAGGGACAAGCACAAGTATAACAAAATTATTTAAAATTCACACATGAGATCAAGACCAAGAATAAAGTTTTAGTAATTTTATTAACTATTTTAAAAATATCATTAGAAATATTTTAAATGTAAATTTTTCTTTTTTGTAAGAGGAATTTCAATTCCAGTTTTACAATATTAATTTGTTAAAAAAAAAATGTATTTTGAGAAAAAACTATTAGACAGCCTATCAGCTCACTCTCAGAAAAAAATTGTGCTTGAAAATCTTTTCAAAGCAGGAACTTTAAAATTTCTTGTTGGACAATAAATGTGCAACAGAGATGTTTCATTTAAATATCATTTTTAAATGAGTTTTATCCACTATTATTTCATATTACTATTTACTGTTTAAAAAACAAAAACAAAAACACACGGGTGTCAACTGAAACAGACCAGATACTATAGACTATTGATACTTTTCCCTAGCTAAATACCATGATACTATATTATCAAGTTGTGCTGAAAACTACTTGGCCTAATCAAGAAGCCCCGAGCAGGAGTGCTTTGGGATAAAAAAAAAAAGTAAAATAAAATTAATTTAAAAAAAATCTATTATGTTAGGTCATTTGGTTAGATGTTGAAAAATTAATTAATTCAAGAACTTTTCATCACTACCTAATAAATATTTGGAGAAGGAGTCTTATACAGTATTACCAAACTGGGTTACAAGTTGGTAATTGAATAAAATTTTCAAGCCCAACACAACTAAATTTTTTAACTGACTTTCTTCAGAGTAGCCTGAATTAGCTCAGCATATTTAAAAAAAATAGCCCCAAAACTCACAAGTTGCAAAATTAAAAATTCAGTTGTGGTGCACTTTTAAAAATAGTCCAATCTGGCAACCTTGGTCTTAAATCGTCATCAAATATGGTAATATTTCAAATATTAAGATATCAAAAAAATTTTGTGAATAAATTAAAGGTTTTAAGTATTGAATTGCACAAACAATTTCTTTTTGTAATGAAATTGACATAAAACAGTGTATTCAGCAGAAATAGATCTGTTGAAAATTTCTTGTGAAGCCAGAAAGCTCTTAATAAATGAACAAAAATAGATAAATAAAAACTCCTATGTTTGGTTATTTAACCAGATTTTGGAATGTGTGTCCAGCTAAGAACTTTTAAATATTTACCTTTTTAATTGCCTTTTTATTCCAAACCATATAATATTAAAAAAATCCTGGCTGCAAAATTTTTATATGAGAAATAAACAAAGAATTTGTAAAATTGAAGCATTTCATGCAAAGTAAATGACTACTGACTTTAGCTTTCCAGCAATGTATATAGAGTCTTTGAAAAACTCTAGGATCATTGTATACAAATAGATTACTTTGAAGGAATCAGCTGTAACAATGTGTTTGGGTAATAAAAGTAAGATAAAGCTTGCATCAATTTATTAATTCACTTGTGACCCCAAATCATCATCATGCAAAACTGGAACCTCAAAATGATATTTAGGTTAAGATCCTTTCTATATTCATCTATCAAATTTACATTATGAATTTAATTTTGTTTTATTTTTTAAATTATCAATATTTTTTAAAAGTTTTTTTTAAATATACATAATAAAATTGTTTGGCTGTATCTTAAATAAAACAAAGTTAGGCTAACATGAAATATTTTGTCAAAGCCATAAATTTCTTCATATAACATTTATCACCACCAAAAAGCAGCCTTGTGTCAAAAATTCAAAGAAAACAGAAGTTAATAAATTGTCATAGTTGTCAATGGAGGTAACACATCACTCAATAAGTCCTGGGCCTGACATATAGATGGTGCCACTAATAAAAAAAATCAATATAATTTTTATGAAGTACTAACCTTCAAATGGCACGTGACAAAATTTGGACCCAATCAGATTAGTTTACAGATTACAGTTATTGAAGTGAAGCTACTGCTGCAAATTTTCAAAACAATGCGAAAATCTGAATTTTGTGTGTTGATATACTATTGCTTTCTGATGGGGGGAAAAACAGTTCAAGCAATGCAATGGCTTTTTAAGTGTTATTTGGACTCTGTTCCATCCGAAACAACAATTAAAAAGTGGAATACTTACTTTAAACATGGCTGTACAAACACAAATTATGCTGAATGCTCAGGTTGCCCAAAATCAACAGTTGTCCCAGAAAACCCAAAAAAAATCCACAAATTCATTTCAGCCAATTGTAAATTGAAATTGTATAAGAGAGCAGAGGAGTTGAACATACCAGAAGACAGTGTACTCATCATTTTGCATGAACATTTATCAACGAGAAAGCCCGTGTTCAAAGTAGGTGCTGCGTTTGTTCAGTTGATCAAAAACAACAATGCATTGACAATTCAGAGTGTTGTTTGCAACTGTTTCAATACAACCAGGAGTTTTTGCATAAATATGTGACAATAGATGAAACATGAATCCACCACTTCACTCTAGAGTCAAATCAGCAGTCACCTGAGTGGACAGCAGCAGGTGGAAGCCATCCAAAGCAACCAAAGATGCAAACATCAGCAGGCAAGTTTTTGGCATAGTATTTTGGGATGCGAAAGGTATTTTATTCAATTACCTTGAGAAAGAAAGAACCATCAACAGCTAATATTATGTAGCATTATTGGTGCTTTTGAAGGAAAACAAATGACCAAAAAACAGCCACAAATGAAAAAGCAAAAGTCAGTCACAACAATGGCAAGACTACATGACTTGCACTTCAAATTGCTTTCACATCCACCCTTTTCTCCAAATCTGGCTCGCAGCAACTACTGGCCATTTGCAGACATCAAAAGGATACTCCAGGGAAAGGGATTTGGCTCCAATGAAGTGATATCGGAAACTGAGGCATATTTTGAGGCCAAAGACAAATCCTTCTACAAAAAAGGCATTGAATTTTTAGAGAAGCATTGGAATCACCCTAAAAAGAGACTATGTTGATGAATAAAGTTGAATTTTGCCTAAAAGCTGTTGTTTTATTAGTTTGGCAGGGATCTACTGAGTGATGTGCTAGATTATTTCTGTTATTGCTTTAAATACAGTAATTTGCAAAACTGATTAGTCCTCTGTTCCTTCTATACAAAGTGTGTCAAAACATCTGGTAAAAAGACAATGTACAGAAAGAAATGAATTCATGTCTTTTTTCAAATACATCAGTTTGAGGAGTGGGTGGGGGTGGTCATCGTTAGTGCCTCAATTATATGTTGAACTACATCCACCTATTTCATTTACTGTACTGAAAACCATTATGCTAACTTTCACCTTTGGTAAATAATACCTTTAGAAATATCACAAATGAAAAGCTTTCTCCTCATAAGCCCAAATTTTAAAAGTGCTGAGATTAAATTCTTGTCTCAAACAATTTTAATCATGAACAAATCTAACAAGACTGTGTCAGAGAAGCATTCAACTACAGTAATTAAAAAAAGTCTTCATCATGCAAATATGTTTTGTTGGCTATTAGCATTAAATTCTAGTATCAAACAAAACACACTGCCCATTACTATTGATTTTCTGATCAAGTTATAGAATGAATATTTAAAACAATTATTCTCATAACTAAATTAAATACATCAATTTGGCACCATTTGCTGGGCATCTGGGACTGTCCATTAACATTATATCAATCAAAGAGGAGCTATTAATAGCTGTGTTGTCCCATGAATCCATGTTCTATTTGGAATACATCTGTATAATATATAAAGATGCTTATACACTTCAAAATAATATTACTATCCTACTTTCATATGCTGTGTCTCTTGATCATAACTCACCACAACCTCCAAGCCCTTAACATTTTGCTCCTTTGTCAAGCCCCCATCTTCAACCAACAAGTTTGTCAGGTAAGTGGCCCACTGCCTTACTTTATCCATTTTGCCTTCAGTATGTCCTGTGAGTAGCAAATTCTCCAAGCCCTCCTTTATCCGAGAAATCCGAGAAATTTCAACTGTCTTTTTCTGATTCTGAGTATATCCTTTTTGTTTCCATTTTCCTTATGACAATTTCATTGCTGACATGCACCGTCCATGATATTCTCAGCATCATTCTGTATAACCACATTTCTATTGCCTCCAGTCCTCTTTATCTGTAAGGAGATTGTCTGTCATTCACTGCCATATAATTGATATACTATAATAATTCAGCACTGTTCATTGTAACAATTTTTTTTTCTATTTCTCAATACTTTGTTTAGCCTTTTGAAAGCATCTTTTTCTATTTCAATATGCATTTGAATTTTGGTTTCACATTTTCTACCCACTGTTTGAAAATCACATTTTAAAAATATATATATATTTTTAGATATTCATTTAAAACAATTTCAAATGTTTTTTTATGTTTTAAGATCCAAATGATGAATGTGTGCAACTTTATGGCTAATGAATTGATATATGAGGATTTTTTTTTAACATTTGTCAAACAAAATATTTATAGAGTCATCATCTGGTATGTTACTAAGTTGATACTTAATAATGGGTGATGGGAAACTTTAAAGTATCTTCAGCACTACAGGGAAAGTTGCAGGAGGGGCTTTAGCCACCTTTTCTGCTAGAATTGACAACTGAACTAAACAGAAGACTAAATTTGTTCTCTTGACCTCAGTTTAATAATAATGCTATTGAGGCGATTTTATTTATCAAAAATCATTTCTGTCATTAATTTTTAGAATAAAATTTCATCTTTTGTGCCTCTAAAACATTAGCTACTAGTATTTTTATAGGAGTCTTATATGCAGATAATTTTTTTAGGTTCCATTCCAGAAAATAAGTGCAGCAGCAAAACATTTAGAAAACACGTGCAGCAGCAAAACATTTAGAAAACACGTGCAGCAGCAAAACATTTAGAAAACACGTGCAGCAGCAAAACATTTAGAAAACACGTGCAGCAGCAAAACATTTAGAAAACACGTGCAGCAGCAAAACATTTAGAAAACACGTGCAGCAGCAAAACATTTAGAAAAAAAAGTTTTCATTTTATAAAATGACCAAATAACCCTCACACTCCTCAAATAAAACACAGAATCGGAAATTTTAAAAACTTAACATCTAACTTAGTCTGTTCCCCACTTTACCATTTGATTTTTTTTTTAAATTTCATCCTAAGCAAGGCAATAATGCCACTATGACACAAGGGGTTACATTGTGTGAAAGAATGGAGAGAGAAAAAAAGAAAAAAAAAAAAGGAGAACCATTATTAAGTAGTAAGAACAATAAAACAGAAGGAATCAATAAAGATAATGATAGAGATTGCATTTTTTTATTTTTAGGCATCGTACCTGTAAAATTTCAGATCTTGCAATTAAAAGGTTATAATCTGCCTTCAGTTCTGTAAAGTGCTATATGTGATACATGCTTGGGCAATCACATCTCTTTCAATCCATGACTGACTAGGCAGAAACTTTTCCTGTAATAGGTTGGCATTACTTTCTGTTGTAGACTGGTCACTAAGGCCATAGAACCCAATCTGTCCTACTATGCAACCCATAGCTGGGAAAGATGAGACAGATTAATATCTTTCCCAATGGTATTTGTGTGCAACTGAACACAACAAATTCAACTGGAATTTAAACATGCTTCTCCGATAGAATAAAACATCAAAAACTGCTAAAATGAGATAATTTAGTAAATATGTGCATGGTCTATTAAAATTGCATTGGATGTTCCATTACTGTGACTAAATTAATATTGATAGTTTATCTTGGTTAGTCAGAGAGATGATACAGATTGCAGCAATACTACACAGCTATTTAAATTATTTTTGTCAAATACTCAGCCCAAACAAATATATGCATATTAATTAGAAAAATCATAAGTCATGACCCACAAAATTCTTGATTTATAACTTCATAACAGGATTTTTTGACAAAGATTTTTTTAAAGTCACTAGTCAAATAAAACTTCATGTTTTTCTTAAAAATAAAGTATTAATGCTGAATATTAATATCAAAATACCTTGTTATCCTTTTAACTTTTTCATTAAAAAATAAGGTTAAAGTTCATCTTTTAAAAATGCTTACAACTTTGACTCCAAATCTACAAGCTTGGTTAGAAAACAGAACACTGCTAAGATATTACATTAACAAAATCTATCTTTCCAGTTTATTTCTATACTAAATTTGACTTGTTTTTTCTAGAAGTTTATGACTGTGATACCACAAGTAGGATGTATTAGATAAATATCTTAAAGCATTCATCCACTCTATTCATTAACTGTATAGTTACAATAGATTTGACAGTAGGTGAAAAGTTAACATTTTCAAACTCAATTTGAACTTTGTCTCTATACGAAAACATTTCAACTTTTCTTATAACTGCCCACGGACTATCGTTACTCCACCACTCTCCTACAAAGTGCTTGTTAATATCTGCACTAATGAACTGTTTCTGCTGGTAGGTAGCAAAAGTAAATAAAAAAAAAAAAAAAAAGATGTTGATAAAGTACCAAATTTCCTTTTTAAAACTAAAATTTGATTTGGTAAGTTTCAGTAAACAATCTATATATTGAGCATTGTGAATCAAAAAGATAACGTCAGTGGTCATGAGTTAATGCAAGCATTACTGGCATATTATAGAAATGCATTGCAAATTTAAAAGATTGAGTTTGTCAGTTGGCAGGAATTAATGTAAATATTAACAACAGAATACGGCTATTTTCTATTTATCTTGACCTTACTGATATGGGTGGCCCTGCAGGATTTGAAACCCCAGACAGCTTCAACCTCGAGATCATTGGGAAAAGCAAGCCCTATACCATGACAAGGGATGACATACATATATTATTTTTTTTACAGTGGATTCTGGAGTGAACAGTTCATTATCAAACGCACTACCGATTTATTACTTTAATGACAATAACAGAAACAAATTAATAAATAAGAATAAAAGTATAAAATCATCATTAAATATGAGAACATTTTTATTCTTGTTAAAAATAAATGAGAGATAAATAATAGAGGGAGAAATTCACTACTGAACCAATAGTTAAAAAAAAAATTAGAAAAAAAAAAAGTAAAAAACATTTTTATGACACAAAAGACTTTTCCTACAAATTTAAAAATACATCCTTGTCCATAAAAATAATGTTATGTTACTACAATCAATAAATAAAAAGATAAAACAATAATATTATTGACAAATGTTAAAATTGTTTGAATGTTAAATGATAGGGAAAGAAATCAATGATACTGAACCAATAAAAGAGACCAGACTGAACAGGACAAAACCCTAAAGACCACAACAGCAGAATAGGCAATAATCTACACAATCTCAATGGCAGAAAAGGGCTGCACCAGTCAGGTTGGCATTACCAAGGCATGCCTTGACAGACCAAGCATCTAACAAACTGATGTAACGAGGTTTGTCAGATATCCCCTGTCTCAATCCTTTTTGAGCTGCCAGGAAGGAACTCCTGGCAGAGTGTGTAGGCTTCTCTGTCACACACAGTTGCCCACTAAAATCAAATTCAAATAAATAGCTTTGTCAAACTAATTCAAAGCCTTCTCTGCTACTGCCACCAGTGGGAAGAAAAGGGATAGAAAAATAGAGACAATTCTGATGTTTGGATTTGAGTGGTTCTCCTGATGACAACATTTAACTAGCTGAAATACCCGTTTGTGCTTGGTAAGATATTGAAACTAAAATTTCAACTGGTTATAAAAATCCTCCCTATTATAATAATAGTGTTGTGTGTGCACACACGCCAGCTTTATAATAGGAAGATTATTATAACCAGCTGAAATTGTAGTTTCGATATCTTACCAAGCACAAACGGGTATTTCAGCTAGTTAAATGTTGTCATCAGGAGCAACCACTCAAATCCAAACATCAGAATTGTCTCTATTTTTCTATCCCTTTTCTTCCCACTGGTGGCAGTAGCAGAGAAGGCTGTGAATCAATGAGTTTGACAAAGCCATTTGTGTGAATTTGATTTTAGTGGGCAATGCTGTGTGACAGAGAAGCCTATACACTTTGCCAGAAGTGCCTTCCTGGCAGCTCAAAGGGGTTTGAGACAGGAGAGATCTGACAAACCTGGTTACATATATATATATTTCCCTCCTCTCATGCTAATGAGAAGAGAAACAATAGTGAGGCAGCATCAGCTCAGTTCATTGTCTTTACTATCAGTTATTAAAGCTCTTGCTATGTGTTTACTTTTTGACAGTGCCTTATTTTAATTTTTGGCAATAATTATATTACCGAATAGCATATATATATATATATATATATATATATATATATACACACACACACACACACACACACGTATATATGAGAAGTGAATAACTGTGTGTGTGTGTGTGTGTGTGTGTGTACGTGTGCAGATACACACCAATATATAAATATTAATCAGGTGTCAATAGAACAGTGCTCAATGTGGTATAACAGAACAAAAATTATATATTAATAAATATACATATTATTCTATGTTTTAGGCACAACTTGGAGTTTCATGTTTTATGCTCTCATCAGGTGCATTTTATAAAATCTTAATTTCATGCATTATGCAATCATCAGCAGCATAATATGCACCTGATAATTGTATAACACGTGAAACAGAGTCATGTTTAAAACATAGGATAATATATATATTTATTAATATATCCTCTCTATTATAATAAAGATGGCTGTGTGTGTGTGTGTGTGTGTGTGTGTGTGTGTGTGTATATATATATATATATATATATATATATATATATAATAATCCTTGCAAGTATTTTGCTGTCATTTTTTTATGGCAAGGGTACGCTCCTGATAGAATGATTACTTAGTACTGTTTGGTAAGATTGCGAGACTGTCAAAGTGTACCTATGTTTAAAAGTTTCTATATTCATGGAAGATAATCTATATTATAGGTAGAGCATTTTTAGATAAAGATAGTTTAGAGTTTGTGTGAAATGACAGTAGAGTCGAGACGAGGAGAGGTGGTAAGGAGTCAAACATTAAAAGCTACAGTTGTGGAGAACCACAACTGATCATGTTCAGAAAATACACAGCACATGAAATCATGAAAGCTATGAGCATCCTAAAGCAGCTGATGTGATATTTTGTCAATATGACCTTAAACATTCCGATTTTAAATCATTAAGCTATGACTTGTTCCGTAGCTTCTAACAAAGCAAATGTCAAGCCTCAGTATTCAAAGTACAAGTGTTAATTTCAATTTTGTTCACCAATCTCATTTGCATGCGCCTCCACTTTGCTTTTAACACCAATCAAATTATTGTCACTCGACATTTGTTTCATTGCATCCAGAGAATTGAGACAAATGCATTTAGCAGCCAGCCGAAGCATTCATTGTAACTGGCAGAACTATTATAAAGTGAACATCATATCATTTCCAGTCTTAATAAACATTTTATCAAACAAGATTGCAAAATGTTACTTGGACTAAAATATTTAACTGAACATGGTATGTGTTAAATTCTGTAATACATTAAACAAAATTCCTAAAGTGATCAGATTGTAGGATTTTTTTTTTCTTGAACTTTCAGTTAAGTTGACAAAGGAAATAAATTTTACAATGAGATAAAGCCTAACAGAATCTTATAATCATTGCAAATTTCTGTTCTATATACCAAGGTTGTTCAAACAAGTGGATCGTTTTATGTCACATCAGGAGATGAGTGATCACGGCTTTCCACAATTTACTTTCTTTCGTAGCTCTTAGTAAATTTTGTCTTTTCACCAAAATTTTTTACCAATAAATTCTATGAGGATAAACGGAAATCTTTTAGGAAAAATCTCAATATATCAGCTTAACAAATCCATTTCCATAGCAATCTGATGCACTGTGACCCATCGTGTCATGGGCAATCGTGGCTTTTCAGAACTACTTGTTTTGTTACTTTAAGTGTCTTTGATTCTTTACTGTTCTTTGTATGAATGAAAGGCAAAACAGGGACAAAATTTTAGGTAGGTTACTTACTGTTTCTGCTCTTCACTTATATTGCTTACAAATTATCCTTTGAGTGTTAAATTCTCTAAGCCCTCTTTCCTTATTAGGTTCCTTGGAGATTTCCTATTTTCTTTAAAAATCTTTGCTGCTCTGATATTCAGTTGATATTATTCTCAGCTTGTCAGTAAAACAAGCTTTTTGTTTTTTAAGTCTACAAAGACAATAGCCATATAGGAAATTAGATAACAGTTCAGCAAACTTTCTTTTCCTCTCTAATGACATGTTCCTATCTAGAAAAATGCTTCTTAGTTTCTTGAAGGCATCTTTCACTAATTCTATGTGATTTTAAATTTCTATATTGCATTTCTTTTATCAATTACTAAACTGCCCAGATATTTAAGTTTTACATTGGTAATACTTACTTACAATTTTGGTTATCTTTTTTGCTAATTTCCATGCATTCTTGATATTAAACTGGCCTCAAACCTGAGCAAGCAATGGATCAGGGGTGGTGGCGAATGAACATCAGACCTGCATGGCATGGCAGAACTTCCAACCCTCGGACACGGGGAAGACAGGGAAGAAAAACCGAGTAGTAGTAAAACCAGTTTCATTTTCCCCTGCTTTTTGGAATATATTTGAAGATGCTCAAGAAAATATTTGCCAAAACAAATATACAAAAATTGTCCTAAATAATGTCAATAACTGTTTGCAGAGTTATTGGCAATACAGTTTCTGCTCTTCATCTATTTAATATGGACACATTTCTACTTCTTTTAAGAAAAATCTATGAAGGTGGAAAAAAATTTCTTACGTTTCATCTCTTTTAGCAGATCCATTATCAGAAGATAAGAAGGGTATTTAATAACAAAAGCAATGGAAACAAACAAAAAGAAACTAAATTAAATCAGCTAGACTACATATCCAAACAAAAGAAGAAAAAAAAAAGAAAAATTAATTCAAAATGTCACTGTCCTCTCTCTCCTTGCACATATATAATCACATCAAAGTAAATATCACTTTAGCCCAATGAAGTCCTAAAGAATAAAATGTGTCCTACAAAAAGCATTTTCCATTTTGTAACAGATTTTCTTAAAATTGTTTCTGGTATATAAAAATTTATATCTCATTTTTTCATGTTTCCTCTACATATTACACATTTTATAATCTTTTGTAGATATTCTTTTAAAAATAAAACACAATAAATCATTACTGTCACTTATAATAAAAAGTAAGCAGCTCATTTGTGTGTGGGCATTCATTTATATACCTAAATATGTCCACAGCTTACAAATGAAAAAAGCATTTTATTTTACATAAAACTATTTTTGACATATCTCCTGCTTTGTCAATACACCTAATTCAGTGGTAAATATTAATCACATCATTCAAACCTCATAAAATGAAAAATAAGAAAACTAATGTATAGAATCAAAAAGAAAAGTAGACATTTCTAAAACACATAATGAGAAAGAGGCTCTAGAAAATTTAACACTCACAAGATATTGTAAGAGAAGCAAAGAGAAACAGTGTAACCTACTTGAGAAATTTATATGAATGTGTAGCAGAAGAGAAAAAAAGGATGGTAACAGGTCAAAAGTTACTTGAGCAACAATAGACAGGAATTTGTGGAGAACAATGAACATCCATATCTCGAAGAAACATGGCACATAGAAATATCTAACTACAGAGTGTGTGAGTGAGAATTCTCTGCTTGGATAGAGAAAAAAAAATCTCATTTCTGGTCAGATTTTGAGGGTTGGCTCAATAACTTTTCCGTCCCCTCCTTGTATAGGTGCATATGTTTAGAAGGGATTTTAACTTTAATATTTATATCTTTTCAGACAATGAAAATTAAAATTAGTTTACAGCAAAATAATTCTAATTTCTTTTTACATTCCTTTAAATTTTTCTGTCATAATCTTCAATTATTTCCAAAAGTTAAAACACTAATTATTACTTGTTGGCATCGTCCCTTTAGAATTTGTTGTTGGTATTCAAATGAATATATAATCCCCTGGAGAATAAAATATGTCATTACTGCTAATTTAGTTTTCAAATGATTTGCTATCTAGTAAGTCAGCTTACCAGTATTCAGCATGTGGTATAAATTAAATAAAGTTACAAATAAAAGTTTGAATAAAGTTTGCAATGTAAGAATCATAATCTCATCCAACCAATTAAATGACTATATATATATATATATATATATATATATATATATATATATTCTGAGAAACCTATAGAAATCATTAAAAGCCTACCAGTAATAATTCTAGGATTTATTTTTAAAAATAAAACTTAATTTATGAAATTTGCTTCTCTTACCTACAAAATGTCCTGTGAGTTAAATTCTCTAGGCCCTCTTTCCTCATTATGCATCTTGGAAATTTCAACCATCTTTGATGGTTGATATCAGCTTCCTTGTTTTTATCTTTATAATATTTGAGTTATGTTATGAATATGTACTGCCTGATAAGTGATAACATATAAAGTTGGTGTATCAAGTAACAAAGAGTAAAATTATCTTTTCAAGATCAGACATAATGGAAACAGTAATACGAGCAATTTCCTTATAAGGAAACATTCAGCATTCATTGACTGAGTATCCAGTGCTACGGTCAGTTAGAATTTATAAAAATCTTTTTCTTGAAACATTTTCAGGAAAACAGGCTTAAGCTAAGTAACAGTTATTTATCTTATTGTTCATAGTGTAGGATGTCAACATCTTGATTATATAATTTTTTTCTTAGAGTTAGATGTGCTATCCATTTTAGTTGTTGCTACTGTTTAATGTCTTCAAAGTGATGTGGTTTCTGTTATTTGGTACTGTTCTTTGTTTTGGAATTTTGTAGTGCAAGTTGAAGCTCAAACTAGGATAGTCCTCACCAAACCAAGACTTCATTATCTCAAAGCCATTTTTAATCATTGATCTGAGAAAGCAATATTTAACAGACAAACAAACCTTAATCAGTTGGCCATGTCCCTAAGAAGCTGATGCATATTGCATCTCTTTTAATGAAGATTAATGGGAGAAGCATCATGGCCAGAGATCAAGATTTTTTTTCTCTCCCTGTTAGGATGAAACAACAGATTCAATTTGCAAGTCACGTCTAGATACTTATGAACACATTCAATCATAGACCGTCCAAGTGGACTGGGATTATTTGACCTGAACGTATTTCTAACAGGACCTCACCAGTAAGATTGAATTTATCAAAACCTGTCACCATATCACATATATTTAGATGTGATGAATGCACATACTATACTCTTATTATTGAGACTCACATATTTGTACCACAGTATCAATTTGATAGTTTACTGCTTTTCTTTTCAGTGTCCCTTTACAACATTAGTGATCATGATTACACAATTTCTTTTCTTTTGTAGTTCTTTTTTGCTATTCCTCCTAATTCCTGTTGTGTAAAGCCTTTACACAAACTTATTAGGCAGGTTATATACTTTTTACATCTATCCTTCAATATATCATGTGAGGGTCAAATTTTCTAAGTCCTCTTTCTTCATTATGTTCCCAAGAAATTTCAACTATCTCTTTCTAATGTTGCCTTTGTTTGTTTCCAATTTCTTTAAAACTCATTCAGTCCATAGTATTCTCAGCAGCCTTCTGTAAAATAATATTCCTTTTGCTTCAAGTCTTTTCATCAGTGATAAAATTACCATATAGGAGGTCTGATATTACATAACAGTTCAGTACTCTTTTCTTTGTTCATAACAAAACTTTTAGTGTTTTTTTTTAATACTTAAGTTTTTGGAAAGCATTTTTTGCTATCCCAATACACCTTCAGATTTCAGTGTTGCATTTCTCACCCCCTGTTAAACACTTCCTAAAGATTTAAATTTTCATACTCATTTGGTTTTGATATCTTATTTGTATCTTATCTTAAGACAAAATTGAGTACCATATTTGAATGAAAAATTTGAATGAAACTGTGGTGATACTGAGCAAAGTGAGGGACTGGATGTTTGCACTCTCCAGAAAGCAAATGACCAAAACTGGTCAGTGCGCAGCCGGCTCCATGCAGAGGTTCCGGCAGAAAGCCAAAAATTAATTAAATATCAAATTCCAGTTCACGAGCCTACGTGAATTTTATTCAACGGGCAATGGGAAGCCCAGAATTAAATACGAGTGAATTCCCAAATGATCTGCTAGGATCCACAAAGACGATATAAAAAGCCGATACAGAAAGCATCGCCACCCATGAAAGAGAGACAGAGAGACTCGAGAAAGAGGAGCATAATTAGCACTTCCTTTGACCATGTCAAGTGACACTATGCTCGCCTCACTCTAAACTACTTCCCACATTAATACCACAAATTCTTTTCAGTATTTTATTGCCATGAACTTTTAATGTCTGTTGGACCCATCCTAAAAGGATTACTTTAATTGTGAAAACCTTAATATGTGCATATATATAAAATGTTTTTTCTATACTCAATTTGCTTTTCATGTTTTATAACCCCTTTTATAACTTATAGTGGACTATCTATAATGAAGCCAAATTTCATTAATCTGCAACAACACACAACTACTCTTCACTAAAATGGATAACCCACCATAAAACCAACACAATTACAAGAGGAAATATTAAAAAATCTTAATTTAAGATTCTAGAAAGATGTAGCAAAAGTAGAGAAAACTAGGACAACAAGATAAGTCTCATACTGTGGTCATAATTTACAAAAGTAAACAAAAGCAGCTTAAGTATAGAAAAAAACATTTTATAAAAAGAAGCTAAGATGGAAGTAGAACTGACAAGTAAATTATGAAACCAGAAAAAAAAAAGAAAAAGACATTCACAGTGAAAATCTCATACATGAACACAAGATGTTAAAAAAAAAAAAGTACCTTAGTTATAATAAAATAAACAATACTTCATATAAGAGTCAAAGAATATTTTTAAAACTATTTGGTAGAGAAATAACAAAATGTGTTTGCAAAGTCAGTAGAATGTAATTTTAGGCCATATTTGTTTTAAATTTTGATAAATACAGAATAAACATTTTTCCCTCTCCAGTTTCAGATTCACACATTTTACATTTGTTATTAAATGCTTTTGGTGAAAGTTTCGGGTTAACAAGTTGATGACTATGATTGCTTTTACTACCTTCATTACTATCTGTAATGAGATGAGTGGTCACTTACACCCAAAGAGGTTTGATAGTATAACCTACCATGAATGCTTCAAACAGACTACAATAATTAAAATAGAGAGAAGGGTTTTAAAAAAAAAAAAAGTGTTTTATTCCAGGCATGAATTGAAATGAGAAAAGATGCAAAAATCAATGAGAAAACTGATTTTATTCAATAAATTATGCTAGTATTTGTCAAGCTGAATTTGAACTCACAAGAAGCTAAAAGAAAACTCATTAAAACCAAGTAATATTTGGACATTCAAGCCACTTGGGTACACCTTCTGCTCCACTGAACTTTAAGAACTGATAGACAAGCCAGACAGTATGATTGATTAAAGAATTCCCCAAGACAATAAAATGAGGTTAAAATTCCGATTGCTGTTCAATATATTTAGCACTGTCTCTTAGCTAAATGAGAATATGCAAGTCATTTTAGTCTAAATCTCAGTAATCACTTTTGGTTAGCCTGAGATAGAGCTATGGTTAAACTCCTGAATATTAAAGTTGAATGATTTCAGGGCTCAGTGTGAAATATGATACTTGAATGCCTCAACTTTAGTTTTTTTAAATGCTGGCAGAGTTGCTGTTCAAGTTAATTGATATTCAGAACTCAGTGCCTTGAGATGCACACAGACCAATAGAGAACATCATGCCAGGAATTGAGAAAATAGCATCTTTTAGATAATTCAAGCAAATCTCACCAACAAGAAACGGTATTTTATACCATTCTCAAAACTTCAGCAATATGGAAATATTCTAACCAAAAAAATATGAGAGAATATTTTAATTTGCTAGTGAATGTTCACTCACCAACAAGTAATAAAGAAATCATTCTATTAAAACCATTGTTAAAAGCAAAATGGTGTAGCCTAACCCTTAAAAACGACATTATTTTCATGAAAAGTGACATGAATGACAGTGGTGAAGCAAAACCTGTCAAATGTCTGGGAAGTGAATACTAAGAATCTATTCGAGTTAAGATGACAGAAGAAGAAATATGTAAAAATAGAAGCAACCAGCTCAGGTTTACTAGTAGCAGTTGATATACTGCTTATCTTCCTTGCCTAAGTTGGTCTACCCTGTAACTATAAACACCCAATTGAAAATATATTTCATTTTGATAATTGTTTCATCATCAAGCTGAAGTATAATTAAGTCAAAACTGACTTTGTAATAATTTTTTAGGCTAAAATAGAATATTTTAATTCCAGTTAAATAAAGTGTTTTTTGGTTATTATTTCTTGCTAATTTTGAAGTGGAGAAAGAATGATTTAACAAGTAGAAAATAATTATAATTCTTATAATTACCCACTACAGGTGAAATATGCCAGGGAGAGGGATTCCAGGCAGCTCACATCATGTCACTCAGATTGGACATTTTGGAATGGGTTTTCAAAGAGATGGAGAAACTTCTTCATCTACGTTGTTTGATTATCTGAAGAAAAGTCTCACATTTTTATCAGAATAAATCAAACAGTGCACCGATTCAAGAATTTCCTCATGTCTTGTCAAATTTGAGACATCATCAACAATTATAAGTTTACAAACTCTCTTCACTGTCCAATTTGCGACTAAAAATAAGACAAAATATCTTATCAGCTAATCTCTGATAGTTAAAATGATGCAATTTCATATTAAAATGACAAAAATCTCAAAATTCTGACACCACAGAACTCAAGGGTATTCACGTATTTTATCTGATTTGTTATTTAAAAATAATCAAAAGAAATTTTTTCAAATGGTTAAAATTGTCTCTTTAGCTTCAATCTCCAAAATTAAACATTTAAAATATTTGAATATTTATTTAACAAGCAGAGCAAGAAATTCCTTTTCAAACCTCTGTGATTTTTCTTTGGCTTGACAAAAATTAGCCAAAAATATTTAATTAAAATAAAGGATTTTCTTCAAATTTTAAAGATTAGCAGAGTTCAAACTGGCAAATCTAATCTATACTTATTTATAAATGAATCTGTGTGTATGTGTCTGTGTCCATTATCTACAGACTCCGAAAAGGCTGAAATTATTTTCTTGAAAATTTACACAGTTGTACTATAAGCATCTGCGAGTGTTCTTAGCTAGGTTGTGTGTCGAGGTACCCCTGATAAATATAAAAAAAAAATCGGGTTATAGAAGGAGTGGTCCAATTTTAATCAAATTTGATACATTCATAGACAAAGACATAAACAATATTCAGAAGTTTCAAGGTTGCAGTTCTTACAATAGTGCAGAAAATTGATATATATATATATATATATATATATATATAAAAAAGGCAAGATGTTTGTGTGTGTGTGTGTGTTTATCTGCCTGTATGTCTATTTTTTCAACCCTTTTATTTTAGTTTTTGCTTCGGGTTTGGCTCTAAGTAGGTATAATTGTAGTTCTTAGTTTCAGCCATGATACCATTTACTTAGAGGACTTATTTAGCCTTCAAAATTCAGTTTACAATGAAAAAAAATACTTATTTGATATTGATACCAGGAAATCAAAATTTCACTTACATCCATTCATTTTTCTTTCAGTCTACAGTTTCCTTTAACTGGAAACAACTATTGCTTTTTACTCTTTCATGCCAACATCCAAAGAGTCTGGGCTCCAGGACCATGGATTAGTTTTAAAGCTTTCATTACACTCGAGCAACGCTGGACTATACTGCTAGTAAATGAATAAATAAAAAACAAAGAAACCTTTTAATAATCCAACACTTCCTCTTTGGCAGTCCCATGCAAAGGCGAGGGCCAAGAGGTGGTGGCCCCAGGTAGCACACCCTGGAGGGCAGCACTTCTGATGATGTATATTATTTTTGTTTTCAATAAATACATCTAAAACTAGATATTAAAAACTGCTGGTAATTTGGCCAAACCTGTAAGGAAAATTTTAGATACAATTCAAATGATACCAGTTATGTTTTAAAAAATGTCTCCAAAAAGTGATGTCTAGCAGTGGGGATGGACCCCACTGATACACATGATCAATTTGGGCTGCTCATTAAATAGATCATGTCCAAAAGAAAATGAACTAAGTATACTGTTACAAATTTGTTTGGTGTGGAGGTAGGGGTAGGGGTAGGAGACACCAATCACAGTACTTGCCTGAGCTGACCAGACCCCACCCCTACTCCTAGGATAATTTTCTATTTCACTGTGATATTATCCTATGCAATGAATTGCTCTTGATTAGTTTCTATTATCATTGAAACATATTTTATCATGATAGTAGCAATTGGCATATTTGAAGAGAATCCAGTTTCTCAAATGTCCAGTGTTGACCAGATAAGATGCTTACAAATCCAGACATGTGGATGGTGTCAACAACAAGTGCTGCTAAGGGCATCAAGAAATAATGTAACACATAGAAGTCTAAGTCATCTACTAAAGTCTAATTTTAACAGCCCCCTGTGTTACTAGATAAAAAGTACCTAGACCAAAATTACACCAGTGCAATGATTTTTCACATTAAATTCTTCCCACATGGATTCATTTTAAAAATTCATCATTATATCATTAATCTGAAGGCACAAATCCAATGGACTGGACATTGGACCCACATAGAACAACATTGCATTCCCAGATGCATGTTGTACAGAAAGATGCTATCTAAAAAGACAAAAGCAACTAAAGAAATGGCACAAAGAGGCAATTAAAAATTAACTTATCAAAAGAGATAAAAACTGATCATGTTGGCATGCCTAAGCAAGTTTTCAAGAAGCTTGCTTTAAAAAAAAAAAAAAAAAAAATCAAATCATCAATAAAAGAGAACAGTACTATTGGTTACAACCACTGTCCCTGGTACTGGATTTGGCTAAGTACTATAGAATCATAATCAGCCAAAAATGAAATCCTTTAAATGTGGCTTTTATTTGATTTGCTTCATTTTTCATCAGATAATATTCTTTATAACTGTTTTTTCTTCTGATTATCAGCTTATTCTTTGCCATAGAGCCATGACAATAAATAGATCACTCCTCCACAATTTATATCAATCACAGGTAATGATAATAAAATGAGATGGCTCGTATGGCTTCTGGTCTTAACTAATTGAAGGTGTTAATATGCACAGGTTTTGTCTTAGTGAATAAAAATGGGTTACAGTAAAATTTCTATACAGTACCACCAATTTGCAATGTACTTTACATGATGAGTGGCAAGGGAGCATCATAGTTGCATGTGAAGACAACTGTTTTCTATGTTTGAAGGATGAGGCTGCTAAGGAAACGGGAGTCATATCTAGATAGTTGGGAATAGCTTTAATCAGAGACCAGCTAAGCAGAGTTATCTGATCTGAAGATATTTCTAACAGATTCCCACCTGCAAGATTAAACACTGCTTTTATTTATGTTACCATATCATGCACATTTAGCTGGGAGGCATGTGCCTGGTATACTCTTATCAGACTGGTTGTTACAATAGATATATTAAGCTTTGTATATTTGTACCTCAGTGTCACTTTGTTGACTTGTTACTCTCTCAACAATTAGCATAATAATAATTAATTGAATAAGCTGTCAGATATACTATTTTCAATATGTATTGATGCACATGTGAGTAATGTTTATATTAGCCTTTTCCTTATAAGGAAGTATCTAGCATTGATAGAGCAACCAATGCTACCTTTAGTTGAAATTTATGGAATCTTTCTCTTAAAACAATTCTTCAGGAAAATAAGTTTCTCAATTCCACTTAACATTCTTTCCAATATTGATGGGGAGCTTCCTTCCTAACCTTTTGTTTGAAGTAGTGCAGAAAGTAAACATCTTTTTACATCATTTTATCTTTGCATTACATGTGCTATATAATTTAGCTGTTGCTGCTCTTGAAAGTCTAAATGATATAATTTTGGCTTTTTTGCTACAGTTGTATATTTTGTAGCCCCAATCCACAAGGTTTGAAAAAAGATAGTCATTTCTACAACCTACAGATTTCATCCACTTGAAGCCATTTTTGACCAGTAATCTGAGAATGCAATTGTATACAGTTGATGGTTTAAATATTTCTGAACAAGTATAGAATCTATATTTAAGAACATGGCTAGTCTTTAAGTTAAAAAAAAAAAACAAAAAAAAACATCTAATTCAATAGCACTTGAACTGGATAGATTCAATTTGTTTCACAATTCAAAGCCCAGCTTTCATGGTTTGGAACTAATCGATTTGTTTCCATGATTTTTTTTTTTTGGTGGGGGTCATGTTTACATGTATATTTGTCGATTCTTGTGATGGTTGATTAAAAAAAATAAAGTATGTGAAGTCTTGTTTTCTTTTTTTAGGAAAACTATTGCTGAATTTGTTGTAATGCTCTAAAAAGCTTTTAAGGAAGAACCTTCATGTAAAACAAGTGTACTGGTTGTACTCACGCAAAAAACATGGAGAAATATCACTTGAAGACTAAACACAATCTGTCTGCCCTTCAACAAACCAAAATAATGAAAAGTTTGCTACACAATGAAGATTGTTATCAGACCTATGAGGACATAATGAAGTGAATTGTTGATTAGTTATTTTGGAGTACAACCTCATTTCTTGAGTTATTGACAGAGAGAAGGCATTGCTATTTAAGAATGAAATATTTTAACTTTTCAAATAATTTCTGATTAAAAGAACCCTTATACCCAATAAATCACAAAATGCTAAGATAAAAAAATAGTGATAAGAACACTTCTAACTCAGATCAGTCTCTTTATCCAGTAGTGTTAGATATTGATGTTTAGCCAGATACAAAGTCAAAATTTGAGTGCTGATTTTCAAGGCAAGTCAGACCTCCCTACTTTGAAAATTAGGGCAACATTACCTCTCTATTTTTATATATAAAAAATACATATCAAGAATAACATTGTACTTGAGTTGTAGTGATCATATTTTACATTACCTCAGATATAAGAAAGAAGCACTTAAAATACAGCAAACCCAAAAGGAATTTCACTTACCTAAAAAAAAAAGAAAGAAAAAAAAGAAATAATTAGCACAAAAAATATGAAAGTAACAATTATAAATGTTAATTTATTCAACCAGCAATAAAAACAAAGAAAATAAATTCAATTTTCTCTTCAATCAATTTATTTTGGCATACCATTTAATGTAAAAATTCCATTACACCTTCATTGTAACACTCACAGACAATTATATATACTAAATACTACTTCTTCCACTTCCTCAACAGAAGACTTCGTCATGTATTGATCCACAGTCTCACCCTACTAATGTTTCTGCTGTGGCTTCCATAACAAATCTTAGTATTTACCAGGTTGAGTTATCAGTCCAAAACCCAATTGGTTTTGAATTCTATTATTTTTCTCCTAGACTGGTTGCTATACCAAAATTATACACCCTAGTCTGCTTTGATATTTAATTCATACTGAGAAGATGGATTCATATCTTTCTTCAAGGGTATTGTGCAAAAATGAGCAATAGCCTCAGCTGGAATTTAAACTTGGAATGTCAATTCCCATTTTATTGACAGATATTTAATATCAAAATAATTGAAGGTTATATTCAACCATTTGAAGGTTATTCCCATATTTATTGTTGAAAACAGTATCTATTTATTTGGCTAATCAATTCCCAGAAGATACATTCAACTATATAAAATAATCATTTCTATGCACATAAAAATAGGTAGTGAAAAATTCTCAGCATGACCAAGGGAGATAAAACCTATATCTATTCCACATATTCACCTAATAATTCAACATACTTAGCACATTTTCAAATTTCTTTCACTTAAAAAAATTCTACTCCAGTTTTTTTCTTCAATTCCCCTATGGAGATTTCATTTATTTACTGGCTTGCCTGACAGCTACAATCTCCAAAAATATAAATGCAATGTCAATTGCCATCTTCTTGAATCCCATTCATCTTTTATCCTTTCTTCAATATCCTCTGTATCCAGTCTTTTCTCTCACTATAACCCCCTGCACACAAGTGGCAGATCTGCCTTGCTCAGGGGGAAAGGAGGAAAGAAAGTAAGATATTTAGCAACTGAAATACTGATTATGGAAATTGGATTAGACCAATAGCTTTTCAGAACATCTTGTATACATTTATTGCTTGACTGGAGAGACTCCACATCTGCCTCAGGACTACAAGTGGCTGGCAAAAAGCCTGCATTAAACAAGCAGGCGCTTTCACAGTGGGTGTGCAAACAAGAAAAGTGAGCAGAAAAAATAATATGTTTGCTATAATTTATCATCTGGAGTCTACAAATGGATGCAATTAAACAAAAATTCACCTGGATTGATGAATTTGTATTTTTCTTGTTTATCAATACTTTGTAGGCTATTTAAAGCCAGAAAATATTTTTAGCTTATAAGAATTTTTTGGAGATAATGATTTAAATGATACAAATCTTACTAATTAGACTATATTGGGTGGGGAGAAGAGATGGATCACAATCTTTCTAAATAGTAAATATAACAAACCTAACTTGAATTAGAACTTTGCTGTTCAAATTCTAATCCCAAGTCATCCATTAGAGCACTAATACATCCACATTTACGCTACCCTGGTATTACCAGTCACCCATCAAAGTACTGACTGGGCTCAACGTTGTTTCAGTGATTGTACAAGAACCACTGTTTGAATGTGATATGGCTGCAAGCCCAGAATTTGTTTAGATGATAATATGGCATGAAGAAGGACTTCCAGTATTCATCACTTCCTCTTTATAGTAGCTGATTCACAAAAGTTACTACAGGTATCTTTATCTCTATCATGGCACCCTTCTCATACATTGCCATCCTAAGTATGATTATAAACTACATCCAGTAGCAAAACCTCTGATTGAGAGATTTGTGGTTTTGAGGAGTGTGGGATCACTTAACTGCTGTTATGGCCAGGTCCACTCCGACCTGTGGGGAGGGGGTACTTGCAAAGGTCTCAGTGAAACGTCCAAACAAAAACCAAACACTATAAAAGTATAAAAATAAATACCAGCAATATATTTTTACTAGCAGTATAGCCCGGTGTTGCTCAGGTGTAATGAAAGCTTAAAAACTAATCCATGGTCCTGGAGCTCAGACTCTTTGGACATTGGCACGAAAGACTAAAAAGCAATAGTTAAAATGAAAGCATAGGCTGAAAGAAAAATGAATGGATGTGAGTCAAATTTCCTGGTATCAATATCAAATTTTCTGCACTATTGTAAGAACTGCAACCTTGAAACTTCTGAATATCGTTTCTTATGTCTTTGTCTATGAGTGTACCAAATTTAAAATCGGACCACTCCTATAACTCGATTTTTTCAATTATCGATTTTCAATATTTATTTGGGTACCTCAACACAAAACCTAGCTAAGAACACTTGCAGACGCTTATAGTAAAACTGTAAATTTTCAAGAAATTCGGTTCAGCCATTTAGGAGTCTATAGGTAACGGACACACACAAAGTTCCGTTTATAAATAAGTTTAGATATAAAAAATAATCGACACTATTCGAGTAAAATTACCCAAAATACACACATACTAAAAAATTGTACTGACTTCACCCAAATTTGTTTCAAATACTACAAAAAGGAATATTCATGATATTAAATAAAAATATCCTACAATCTCTTATATCAAACTGTATGCCAAAATACAACTTCAACAAAACTACAACAATGAACAAACACATCACTGCCTCCAGTAATTATGTCCACGCAAACTTTTATATACACAAAAGCTGAGTACCATCTACCATATGTTCAATTGTGAAAGCAGAATAATATTTTCATAACTTCCAAGAAAATTAAATTTTGGCATTAAATTACTCATAAGGAGTTGATATGCTGTTAAACAGACAAATCAATCTAGTGCAAATCTTGATGAGCTAATCTTTGGCCATCAAAGATTAGCTCATCAAATAGTAGAACCACTCATCATTGATATATGGCCACAGTGTTTTTACAGCATTATCTCACTGCTGAAAATGCTGGCATGGTTAATGATCTGTGTTTGAGAATGAAGCAAAGGTAGCACTAGTAGAAATATATAAGAAGGCAGAGATAGAGTCAATCAAAGAGTTTAGATTTGGCATAAGAATAGTGTGGACAGTCTAATGGCTTTGTAGATGTTTGTTTTAATGTTTTTCCTCTTATAGGCATAGATATGTTTGCCAATCACCAGGTTCACACTCCTCAGTGTTTTGAACAGGAGTAGAGGTTTTTATCTTCTTTACTGTTTAGGATTGGGTTTCTAGTTCCTTCTGAAACCTTTTCTTTCTCTTCCAGCAGCCCCAAACATCTTAGTAGCATTACTGCAAGTTTTTATTCATTTAGACGCAATTGCATAGTCTACCAAAGGCTTAGTTTACTTCTGACAGTTTTTTGTCCAAATTGTCATATGCTGATATATCACGTTCAATGGAGATAAAGCCCTGTACTGTAGTTAACCATTGTCGAAGGCAGATGGCATTCAAGGTAGATTGACAAAGTTTCTTTAGAGTGATCTCCAAATCGAATGAGTTTTGTGACTTTTGCAAAGTAGCCTGTTGCTTGTGAGGGTAACAGAATAACTATCAACAATTGCATTATCTGCAAACATTTTGCCTTACTCGTTTTGTTATAGTCTGAGTGTAAGTCTGGATTCTAATATATAAAGTTCAAAGTTTAAGTTTGTATCTGAAAATTGATTAAATATATAAAGTAGGCTTGTTTGAATGAAAATATTTGAAAGTGTGGCATCTAATAAATAGATTTATTTATATTTATACTTTATATCTTGAACAAATTAGTGCTTCTTTTTTCATAAAACTAATTTGAATATCCAACTTTAAAATAAAAAGTAGAAAAATCTATTAAAAATTTCCAATCTGCTTTGTTGTGATCCTTGCAAAAAAAGTGATTGTTTTGTTAATAGTTTTTATCATTTCTTCTACCATCAAATAAACCTTTTCTTTTGGTCTTGTTACTGGTAACCACTTTAACTACAAGCTCATTGGTTAAAAGTAGACAAAAGTAAGCAATGTTAACATTTATTTTTAATGGTGTATTTTAAAAATTAACATATATAAAATATGATAACTGCCAAAATATTTATGACTGATGAGCTACTATGACAATTCTGCTGATACCATTTTATGACATCAACAAACATATCAAAGAAATAATAACATTACAACAATGGAAAGAGACTTGACAATTAACACTTGACCAATTTATGGGTGATTTTGTTAATAAAATCAATTATATTATTAACCCCAGAACATGGTTCATAGAAATAAACAATAGAAAATAAAACGAAAGATTAATTATATTTTCTTCATAGACTGGTCATTATCAACAAATTTGAATTTTTTAAATTAATGCTGGTGCTTTATATTACAGTTATCATAATCATCAGTTCAACTGCTGTTTTTAATTTTTTTTTTCATATAAGAAATATTTTATATGATATACAGGGGGATGCTGAAAATTTATCAATTGTACTCCCATCTCCCCCCACCCCAAATATCTTGTATGCAATGGCCATTTAGCCCTATTTTGGAAAATGAGTTAAGACTCTCAAAAACCTCATTGAGTTTTAGTTTTTATAACTGCTCTCAAAATAGTTTATCTATTCTCTGGCTCTCTTAAGATGAATATGATATACAGAATCATTATTTCTTTTTTGCTATAAAGTTTTGCTTAAATTATAGTTCAGTGATCTAGATTATATTCTATTGTTTATTACCATCATTCAGTCAGATTAAGCTTTGTCAAGTTGATCATTAAGAAAGTATCATGCTTATAAAGAAAAAAATGCTTATAGAATATCTAAAAGATGAATAGTTTCACCCAACACTACAAATAGGCACAAAGCCTAAGTTTTCATGTTAATTTTTAGGTTATGTATTTTTAATGACCTTATCAGATTGAGACTTTCAGATGGATGTCATACATGGTGTCAAGTCTATTCAAAAATATCTTAACAGTGGCATACAACCACTTTCTCAGATCAATGGTTCAAAATGGTTTTGAGCAAATGAATCCTGCAGGGCCATCTCTCTTTGAAAGTCATGGACTGGCGCTACAAAATCCCAAATGAAGAACTCTCCCAAATAACAGAAACCACATCACTTAATGACTACCAACAACAACTAAAATGGATAGCCATGTAACTCAAAGAGAAAATAATGGTATCATCAAGATGTTAACATTCCACACTACTTCAAAAAAGGTTATAAAGGAAGCCCTCATCAATATTTGAAAGAGCAATAATTATTGAACATAAGAAACCTATTTTCTTGAAAAATTATACATTTTATGAATTTCAACTGACAATGGCACTGGCTGTCAAATGTTTCTTTATAAGGAAACAGCTAATATTAACATTGCCATAAAGTATTTTGTACTCACATTAGTTCACAAAACTGCAATTAGAATCTCTGATTTTTGTTGGGTACTTCACAGTAAGCTCTCATATCAAAATTCAAACAAACTGATCTTTAACTAAACAAAATAGTTACTATTAATAAGTAATTTGGTTTTTGGAAACAAAAAGGAAACTTATTTAACATCAGGAAAAACAGCTGAAGTTTCTGAGATGTGATGAGGAAAGAGGGTTTGGAGAAGGTGATACTCATGGAACAGATAGAGAGAAGGAGAAACATGGAAAAGCAATGTGACATACTTGGAGTTAAGATGGATAGCAGAGCAGGGTTTGGGAGAGGTAACAGGAGAAGTGGGTGTTAAGAGCTACAAGGGATAGGGAGATGAGGAATATCATGAGTGCCATGTCCTGAAGGAACATGGCACACAGAAGAATAATTTGGTTTTACAATTCTCACTGGATGACCTGTTATATGTCATCCAGTGAGAACTGTATTTACTCCTCAATAGGAATATCAGACCAGCTTAAACGCCATATCACAAAGAGGTACCAAAATATTTATTTACTCAGTATAGCTTAATTTATATTATATAAATGTATATCACCTAGTGAGGATCAAATCACTCATGATTTATAATTCTAGCTTACATTTTATACGAGGTGCCCAGTATCAATAATATATCACACAAGTTCATATATAACTGAAAAAAATGTAAATTTATTTCCAATAACAAAGTTATTTTCACATACAGCACCCAATCACTAGTTTTATTTCAGCAAAAACAGATGAAAACACAGAGTTCACAGTCCAAGTGATTAATCTTATTACTTTTCAGGCTCACATTGTAACTGAAGAACCCAGCTGTTTACCATCAGTCAGAAGGGCTTATGGTGCTGAAACAGTTTTCCTATCATCACTAAAGTTAAATATTGAGCATGGTCAGTACCTAGATGGGTGACCAGTTAGTAATACCAGATGCTGTAGGCTTGGATTGGATGGTAACTGCTCAGAATTGGAGAAAAGTTCTAATTTCAGTTGGGTTTGTTATATTCACTTATACACAAATACCCTTGAAAAAAGATATGAATTAACTTCCCCACCCCAGCTGTGGGTTAGTTAGAACTAGTATCAGTAAAATCAATATTATCTCCAAAAAAATCTTATAATCTAAAAATATTTTCTGGCTTTAAATAACATGCAAAAGGTTGATAAGCTGTAAAATCCAAATCAATCAGTGTCAGAAGCCAATGTTTGATTACTCTTAAAAAGTATTTCAAATACCAATTTTCCAGGCAGGTATAAGGCAATCTTCCTGTGCATTGTGGTGCAGTGGATATTAGCTCCAAACGACAAATCGGGGAGCCGAGTTTGAATTCCAGTTGAATTCCTTTCATTCACTTATGCGCAAATACCCTTGGGAAAGGTATTAATCTGTCTCTTCCTTCCAGTTATGGGTCAAATAACAGGACAGATTGGGTTCTATAGCCTTGGCTGGCAACCAGTCTACCGCAGAAAGCAATGGCAACCTACTGCGAGATAATCTTCTGCCCAGTCAGTCATGTCTCTTTCGAGACATGATTGCCCAAGTTGCTCTACCAAGGAAAACAAGCTAAGTCTACTCTATTTTACATAGCTGGAGAAGAAAATTTATTTTCAAGGTCCAGATTAAGTTGGAGCCAGAGACTTTCTTCAGATTTGAATTCATGATGTATCATTTTATTGAGAGATGTCTACTGAATGGTTACGAGTGATACAATGTTATCACTACCAACTTATGCTTTACCTGTAACATTGTAATCATTAGTGTTTTCATACAAATAAGGCAGGTTATCAAATTTTTTCTTTCTAATAAGTCTGGATCAGCATGCAGGGGTATTAATAACCTTACTATTCCACAATATCAATTCTTATTGCTTCCAGTTGACCATTTTGTCAACAAAAATAACATCTACATGCTGCTGAACTATTTTACATTATATTGAGTATATATTATGTAAGGGCTGGGGACTGCTCGTCCATTAACAAAAACTTTCAATTTCTTGCACCTCATACAGTAAAGGGTACTGCATTCTCATCTTTCAACACATGGTCTGCCATACATGATTTTCTATTTCCCTTTCAGAAATTTATTGGTGACATCCTTTGAGTGACTTTCAGAGAACAGCTGAATTCATGTGGATCTCATCTGCTTAGTATCATTGCAAACCATTAAGATTATAGTATCAAGTAAATTGCAGATTTTCTCAACTTTTGAAGTACATATCTTTGTAGCTATACAATAAGCATTAAAAATAATTCTTTATTAAATACTTTTAATTTTAAAACTTACATTTATTTCTGTTGCCTAACCCAACTTTTTGCCTGCCTCTCATTTGAGTGTTGAACAAATAGCACAAATCAGAAATTGCAGTCCGAAGCTGATTATATAGGAAATAAAAATTCCTTCTTCCTGAAAAATAATTTCACATAACTTATACCAAAGTGAAAGAAATTAAATGTTTCGCTATGAAATATTACAATTTTTGCTGTCAATGAATAATTAATTGCTCAAGGTTATATTTTTATTGTATTTTGTTTATAGTATCTGTACAAACACACACACGTGTGTGTGTGTGTGTGTGTGTGTGTGTGTGTATATATAAGATATGTATATTTCTTTTATGTATACAGGAGTGTTTAACTTGAAATACTTTTAAATAAGCTATGAACCAGTAATACAGAGTGCTAGAGAGAAAAAAAAAAAAAAGAAAAAAAAGATTACTGAGATATTAGGTTTATAAGTCCCAAAAAGTCATACTCTGATGTCCTCAAGGACACATAGCCTAGTGGATGAAAGTATTGATTGGTCACATTTTAGTGATTTGACCTAAAGAGTTGTTAGTTCAATACCTGATGACAGTAGTGGCAAACAAGAACTTAGAGTTTAGTTAAAAGTAAGGCATCTGGAAGTGGCATATCTCATGGAAGAAGAACAATCTACCTCAGTGATCAAAGTAAAGTGTTTGGTTCAAAATTCTAGTCACTTGAAGGTTGGTGCATACAATGGCAAAAATGTGAATATGACAAAGATGAGAACAAGAGTCCAAACAATGTAAATATGTCCTCAGAAATACAAACAAATATTTTAAAAGAGCTTTTATAATACACATGAAAATAACATTTTTAAAATTTTTACCCATTAACCAACACTTTCATGCATTTCATTGTGATTCTGTTGGTATGCTTGCTGACACATTCCTTTTGAAAGGTGTAAAAATGAACTGTTGAACTTGGGTTTGTCCAATGATATTCAACACCCATTTTAAATATTGCACTAAAATGTGTGAAACAATCTTAATCAGTAAATATGTGCATGGTTATATATTATATTAAGTGATGAATTATTAATACAACAGACTTGATTACTTCCACATTATTTTTAAAGTAGATACCCAAATTTGAGTAGACATTCTGTACATAAACTATTTCATCTACTGGCCTGAAATTTGAAAAGTCTTATGAAAGAAAAATATATGCCCTCCAGCAGGATTTGAAACTTGGTGTTCCTCTTTAATACGATTTCTCATCTATTCAGGCTGGTATATGAAACTAAATATACTAATAAATAAACAGAGCATCTACCAAATATGAGTAGCCACTTGAAAATAAAAAAAAAAATAAAAAATAAAAACATGTTTGAGTATTAAAATCTATTGGATTAATAAAAAAATCCATCACTTCTTAAAAAATTGTTTTGTTTATATTGGGACACAAATTTGAATCTGAAAAATATTTGCAAAGTTTGGCTTATTTTAATGTTTTCCAGGCCACATGAGGATTTCTGCCATTTTTTTTCTTGTAATTTCCATATGTAGTTGGATATTTTTAAGTTTTTCTAGTTTGAAATGTTGACTTGTGATGATTCATGTTTTAAAAATACCTTCAGTGATGATATCTGAAAGTGTCAAGAAGAAAAGTTAGCTATGGTATTATTTCCAGAATGGCAAAAGTTACTAAATGAAAGGTCCAAAATAATGTCTTGATGTAGGCACATTATGAAATATTTTTAGGCTCGTACAAACCTGAATGAAAGGATTTCCAATATCAAACCACTCCCTTATTTTGAACTTCCAGTTATGAACTTATAAAAGCCTTAACCATTAAGCAGTCAATAAAAATCACCTGACGAAACGAAAAAGGTTGAAATCATGATAGTGTAATCAACCAATCTTCTCAACTTAAATATCTTAAAGCTCTAAATGTTAAAACTTCATTTTCCTTCAAACAATAGATAAAATGCCTGTTGACGTGTTAAGCAACTGACTATTGCTGACATGTCTGATCAATGATTTTTAGTTTTCATGAGAATGGCTTTTGAAGCAGGAACATGTTTTGCAATGCTCATTGTTGATGTTGCAACTAAATTGTTTTGTACAGAGCCTGGCCAGTTTTATAAATTCTGTTCAGCTTGCTTGCAGATTTTCATGTGATTGGTGATACTGCAACAATTTCAGCAGGTGTTTTGACACCACATGTTATTACCAGCATAATTTATTAAATGTCTAACAAGACCTGCAACCACATTCATTGTGTGTGTGTGTGTGTGTGTGAGTGTGTATGTATATGTATATATATATATATATATATACATACATACACACACACATACAAAAAACATTTCCAACTTACCAAGTATGAAGATTTTAGCAAAAGAAAAAAAAAAACAGGTTCTATTAATAGTTCTGGTCACTGGAGATCTAACCTGCAGAATATATTTCCACCTCCCCATGAAGCCAGAAGGTCAACTTTACATTATATATTTAAGCCAGTAGTTTCAGAAGTTGGCTAGCTCCTTTAGCTTTTTCTGTTTTGAGTTTCTGGTTTAAGGATTAACCTAGACACCACTCCTCTGGGTACAACCAAAAAGAAGGCGACATTTGTAGAGGCCTCAATAAAAACTAATCTCTCAATGGCTTGCAGAGCCACTATGACAGCCATAACCTTTAGAAAATTTAAGTCCTTTTCTCCTAATCTATAAGATATTTCAGTATGTAATATTTTGCATTGATTTGGCAATTTCAGAGCTTTTGAAAAATCAAGATGAGTTTTATATATTATTATTTGTCCAATAATACTCAATAACTACTTTATACAAGTTCTCTCCTTTCTTTGCATTGTTAAACAGAAGAATAAGTGACCATCATGTGAATAGTTTACAAAATCAACTATTCTTGTTTTTATAACCAATCATACAATCTCATTATTTTTCTTTTTACTCTCCCTCCTAGAGTACAGACCTGACCAGCATTAATTGGATGAAAATTTTGCCCTATCTCCTACTCCAAAAAATATTTTTCCCAGAAATATATGACCGACTTTTGCCAATGATTACATTAATAAAAAAATGTCTGGGATTTCTTTATTATCTGTGGGCCAATGAGGATATAGAAAGAGTTTCAAAATGCAGAAGCACAATATTTAATATAGAGACAGCATTTTTCATATTCTGGAGAACTAAAATATTAAAGACTACCAAATTTAATGTAATTTTAACAAATAGAAAAAAAAGACAGACATTAATATTGACTGTTTCTCTTTATAATCCTTTGTTTTCCATCTTATTAATATTTTGAGATGGTATTAAAAAGTAAACTATTTAAAATAAGATTTAATATTAAAAGACTTAAGAGAAAATATTGAATCATTGACGTGCAAATGTCTAATCTAAATGGCTTTTTTTTTCTTCGTACACAACTATAATAACAATCAGCATTTAAAAAGATAGACCCATATAGATATTTACTTGCCAAAGACTGGACCTTAATGCTCACAATAAAATAAGAGACAATGGCCGGGAAGACCCACAATAAAAAGACCTTGTGTCACATCTAGCCTTGCGTGGGAAGGTTGGTAAATACCAAGACAAGTCAGTTGCTGTTGTTGTCATATATTCCAAAATAATGAAAAAGGATGTAGTAATAAAAAAAAAAAAAGAAAGCATAAAGACAGAGAGATATAATCAGAATATCAACATAGCAGCTACCATATGTCAAACTCATTCAGCCGAAAACTTCCACTCTTGAAACTATTACTGCTCTGAACATCAATGTTTTTTTCAAATCATTACAGTCCATCCAAGGCAATAAAGCTACTAAGATACAAGACTGTTACTGAGCGTGGAAAAATAAAACAAAAAAGGAGAGAGAACAATTAAAGGAGACAATAGACTGAAATTGCATTTAAATTTTTGAAAATGAAAGTTGATTGGAGAGCAAAAATTTGAAAAAGAAATCTACAGATGAGAAGTGCTAGAATTCATTCAAAGTTCAGAAGAATTATCATGAAAATAATTCTAGGAAAGTGCAATGAAGCTACATTACCGCAGTGAGAAAAATGAAGCCAAGATGCCAGGTCAAGACTAATAACATTACAGATTTTTTGGATGTTATCAAGAATCTAAATATATAGCAGGAGCACCAGACCATATATGGCAGCATTATTCAGAACAATGACAAATGTTAGGCTTACATATAAGATAGATTCGAAAGAAAAACATTTTGATAAGATGTTCTTCATATTTATAATTCAAGTGGATACAAAACACCTTTTTTGTTTTTTCAATTCTATTATACCAAGAACACTGACTTTCTCCTGACACTATAGTTTTGCAAAATCCACTGTTACATCATAAACAATGCCCGAGATTTCTAAAACATTAGTGATGCATTGACTGTATGGCATTGAACTCATAACATAGCCAATCTGAAAAAATTTTTACCAAAGACAAGATGAAGAATCCAACATCTGCTGCTTCAATGTTTCATATGCCAATGAACTTTGTTATCCCAACATTTAACATTTCAAATTGACAGCTGATACTTAAATGTAACTCAATCTATTAATGGAAAAATATTTATCAGACAAGGTAAAGTCATCTGGAGCAACCCAAATATCTATAATTGTTCTATACTGATACCAAATATGAATTGTCATAAAAACTTCACTACCCCCCTCCCACGAATACTTGATATTTTTATACTGAAATCTAGGTGCAACATTTAGTCTATGAAAGTTTTTTTTAAGATGCTAGGCCAGATTTTAAATACATTATGGTGGACAAAGAAATACTTCCCTTGTTAAAAAAAACTTCTTGCAAAAATGCTGTTATATGTATAGATTGATTCCTAGATGAGACAAAGCAGTTATAAAAAGCATAGACAATTGTAAGCACTCTTCTGTAGGTTAGAAAATCTTTCCAAACAATGTTCATATCCTCTGCAAAGCCAAAAGCTCCCAATTTTTCCTTTAATTTTCTTTGATATCTTTTTTTTTAAAAATCATTTTACCCCAAGCAAGGCAATTTTACTGCCACTGGTGTGCAAGGGGCTACATAGGAGGAAAGTGATGAAAATATAGAGGTGTCAGAGAATACGTAAGAGAAGGATGAAAATACTGGTATGATGTGAGTAGAGTGGACAGAGAAAAGAACACGAGGGAAAGGATGCAAATCAGAAAGATACGAGATAACAATTGGCCTTACATCTAAATTCTTGGAGATTTCAGTTGTCAGGGTAGCAAGTATACGGAATGAAATTCCATAGGCGAGAAATGCAAGAAAAGAAGTTGATTGAGTAGAAGCTGCAGTTACATTTTATTGGTTTCACTGTAAAAAGGTGGGACCTTGTTGCTAGTCTAGTAACTCAAGTAAATTCATGCAGAGGGGCACCAGTAAGCTAAGCTCATCAGAGCAGAAGCCGTGAAAGTATTTGTAGTAGAGGCACAGGGAAGCCACATTACACTGGTGGGAAAATGACTGCAGCTAAGCTACCAAGTCAGGACTGATCACATTACAGATTTTTCGTTGGATTTCATCAAGAACCCTGAGGTGAATAACAAGGGCACCTCACCAGATGTGGCAGCAGTATTCAATACTCGGGCAGATGGTAGATTTATATATGTGCAGGATGGATTTAGACGGAAAAAACTTCCTGGCCCTACACAGTGAACCGACCTTTCTAGCAACAGATTTAGCTATGGATTCAATGTAGTCATTCCACTTGAGGTCTGCTAAGAGAGTTAGGCCAAGAAGATGCAGTGTTTTGCTTTCAGAGAGACTAGCTTGAGTCATGAGGGAGGGTAGGTGCAATTGTCTGTGGCAGTTAACAGATAGCAGCTTCATTTTGGAACCAGTAAAATTCACAAGCCATTTTTTACCCCAGTCAATACAGATTGGAGGATCTTTTCAAGCTCAACGAGGTTCGCTTTGTCAGCTTCAGTGAATTTTTGATCAAGGCGAGAGTATAATCTAACAAAAGAATAAGTTAACTTTATTTTCAAAGAGAGCTACTTCAAACATCTTTACTAATCAAACACTTCAACTCTCTCCTGAGCATCTACCATATCTTGAGACATTTCTTAATCAGTTTTTTTTTTTTAAATCATATCACCCCGAGCAAGGCGGTAACACCACTGATGTGCAGGGAGCTACATAATAGTGAAAAGATTGGAAAAGAGAAAGCCGGAAACCACATCCTAAACAGGGAACAAGGATCTCGCTCGATTGACTAAGATGATTAAAAACTTAATTGGGCAATTAAAGTTTATTGCTTTGGTCGATTAAAAATCTTACAATGACAAAGGAAATCTGATTCTTTTACAACCCAAAAAGATGCTATTGAAGATTCACAAGTTACTTTACCTTACAATGACATTATTGGACTCTTGGCTTTTATTGTCCTGGTCAGTGTAAACATTCGTTTAATTAACACTTCCAGAGTGAAGTCAAAATGTCCGTCACCCAGATTAAGCTCACTTGGAAAAACATTATCCTATATTTCCTCCCCGCTTACGAAAAGTAAAAATGAACATTCGAAAGAAAGAGAAAAATACACATACTTCTTTCAACTTTGCAACGAAAAACAAATTATACAAGTAATTTTTTTATAGAAAATCAAGAATTTTGGTACCTCCACTCAATTGTCAAAAAAAAAAAACAAAACAAAAAACAAAAAACAAAAAAAAAAAAAAACAGCATATCATGATTTCAAAAGGGTTCAAACTTAATAAAAACAAGGTTTTATCATCAAAATGTTTATGCTATTATTAAGAGGAAAGATCAAATTTTGTTATTTTTTAAAATGTTTAAATCCTTTCTAATATGTTCGAATTTTAATTAAAATTTCAATTTTTGTTTTCCGTCAGCGATTTACACTATGTTTACGTAAGGCGACTATTAATAAAATGGAGTCGGTCGAGTAAAATGTTCTTGGGACGGGTAAATTTTCCCTTGTTCTCGATCGCCAGTCGAGTGATTTCTTTTTCAAATCTCAAAGGCGCTATATATATATATATATATATATATATATATACAGAATTTATAACACAAATATGTCACAACATCACCACAAAAGCAGCCACTGCCTCGCCACCATCCATTCCCCACCAAGTGATGAATTCAATTACAAGTTTGAGTATTCTTCAGACCGGAGATTGCTTTGTTTTGATTGGTCCATCCTGTCTTTGTAACAATGCCTCCCTTAATTTAAGGGGTTTAGCTAATCTTATAAACTTTTAAACCCTTCAATTAAACTTTTAATTGAATTCATCACCCGACAAGACATGGACAGCGCCGAAACAAAATGGCCGCCCCTGCAGTGATACTACAACACATTTATGTTATAAATTCTAAATAAACATACTCAATACATACCAAGTAGAGATAATATTTGTTAACAACACAGTATTTTCTGGATAGTTTAGTTCATTCCCTTCTTCATCATAATCTCAATTGACATATACTGATTCTTCATCCACTGCATCAACACTCAGCCAGTCCTCATATTTTCCAATTTGTTTTTGGCTACAGACTTATAACTTCATCTTCCTTTTCATGCATCCTTTATCTTTGTTCAATAAAAGTATTTTGATTTAGCTGTACAGGTTATTTACATCTTGGATATAATTTTTTTTTTTTTCCATCTATATGCAAAATCTACCAGGAAATCTGTTTCCTCTGATATAGGATTTTTGTGATCATCTACAAGAAAAATTTGGAGGTGATTCTCTACCAATCATCTTTTTTATCATCTTTCCAGTCTTAGACACATTACTACTACTTTTCAATTTCATTCATTACCATGGATAAATATGATACTAAACCCCTCTATGACATACAAACACAAATTTCTTTTTCATGTAGATCTTTTAAGGTTTTTTTCTATGATAAACTTTATTATCATTAATAATAAACAGTGATAAAGTGCTGACTTCAATCTGCATAGGAATGATCAATTAGCAAAAACATCCCCTTCCCAAATTTATAGACAAGCTGTACAGATGCATGCTGGGATTCCTTCCTAATCAATAAAAATAGACAAGTTCTATCTCATCCACCAGATTTCTGTTCTTTTTCTTGAAGTGAATACTATAATAACTTGATTGTATCGCTTTTGCTTATTAATACCATTGTTTGTGAACCTTTTGACTTAAAATCTTGTTTATTGAGAACTTTGTCAATTCTGCTTCAGTATTTTACTGATTACACTTAAGTAGAGCAAATTTTTCACAAACATTATTATAGATTATATAAGAAAAAAAAATCACACCTGCTTAAATATGCACATTATACCTAAGGGGTCACTTGGTCTTTTCACTTAGCTCATCAGCAATATGAGATCATTTAAGCCTGGATGAGGCATTCAAATTCTGGAGTATAACGTCACAAGATGAAACCACTATAGCTGGAGTTCAATGTCTAAGATAGTGGAGAAAAAAAAAAAAAAAAAAAAAAAAAATCAAAAATAAATGTTTTGAACTAAAACCATCATATTTAGGAAATTTTGATACCATCTAAACTTATTTATAAATGGAACTTTGTGTGTGTGTCCATTACCTATACACTCCGAAAGGGCTGAACCTATTTTCTTGAAAATTTACAGTTGTACTGTAAGTGTCTGCGAGTGTTCTTAGCTAGGTTTTGTGTCGTGGTACTCCCCCGATAAATATTGAAAATTGATAATTGAAAAAAAATCGGGTTATAGAAGGAGTGGTCCGATTTTAATCAAATTTGATACACTCATAGACAAAGACATAAGGAACAATATTCAGAAGTTTCAAGGTTGCAGTTCTTTTAAGTGCAGAAAATCAATTATATATATATATATATATATATATATATATATATATAAATAAAAGGTAAGATGTTTGTGTGTGTGTGTGTTTATCTGCCTGTATGTCTGTATTTTTTTTCCAGCCATTTTATTTTAGTTTTTGCTTCGGGTTTGGCTCTAAGTAGGTATAATTGTAGTTCTTAATCTCAGCCATGATACCATTTACTCAGAGGACTTATTTAGCCTTCAAAATTCAGTTTACGCCGAAAAAGCTTATTTGAGATAGATACCAGGAAATCAAAATTTGACTTACATCCATTCATTTTCTTTCAGTTTACGGTTTCGCTTTAAGTGAAAACAACTATTGCTTTTTAGTTTTTCGTGCCAACATCCAAAGAGTCTGAGCTCCAGGACCATGGATTAGTTTTAAAGCTTTCATTACACCCTAGCAATGCCAAGCTATACTGCTAGTTATTACTAAATGCTACTTTAGATGTGTGTTGTGGTGCAGTGGATATCAGCTTGGAATGAGGAAACAGATAGCCAAGTTCCAATTTCAGTCGAATTCATTGCATTCACATACATACAAATTCTCTTGGGAAAGATATGAATCCATCACTTTTCCCTCCAGCTATGGATAGATTGGGTTCTATAACCTTGGTTGACAACCAGTATACCACTGAAAGTAATGGCAACATACTGCAAGAAAATCTACCCAGTCAGTCAAGAGATGATCACCCATGCATGTATCATATATGGCACTTAACTGACTTGGGATTTGCATTTCATATTTGAAAGTCTTGTAAAATACCTACATGAATTATGCTATTCCAGAATATGTTGCTGAATAGTGATTCACCTGCTATCCTTGAAGGTTTTACATTTAATTTTTGTCTGAATTCCTTAGCTGAGGAGTTACTATTTATAGTCAGACTAATACACTCATATTGGTTGCTATAACTTTTCACTTATTGTACACTCTGGCCTTCTTCAAGTAACCTTATGGGAATTTCACTTACAAGACAAAAAGTGAATAGACTAAAGTGCTCATGTATAGGGATATTTTTCTTTTTAGTACTGCTTAGTTATTATTCATTCTGCTTTCATTGAGGCAAAGTCTGCATTACCTAGGCCTAGTGGATTAAAATGTTGGCTTGTCACTTTGATGACATAGTAACTGAGAGATCAGCTCCTGGGATGAGTAGTACAGTTTCAAACTCACTGAGTATGCAGTACCAAGAACAAGCTTGGACAACAGATTGAGAACAATCTACTCTTTAGATTGAATGAAGAGATCAGTTCTTTAATAAGAAAAGTCTCCATTATAACATTTCCAAGGTACAACCAAAATAGGCCATTCACATTTGATAAATGCTTGGGACATTAGATAATCATTTTTAGTCTATCCATACAACTTGATTGAATTTCTCAGCCAAGGGCATACCAATAACTAAAGTTAAATGTTCATATTTCATGCCAAGATCACAAGAATCACAACAGTGTTCAATTATCTTCAGGAATTCATTATCACAAAAATCAACAAGTTTGCACAAGAATTGTTTATGAATCTTTGTACTTTATTTCTACTGTCATTTTTAGTGAATCAGCCAGTCAGTAAAGTACCGTATGTGATACATACTTGGGTGATTATGTCTCAAAAGAAGCATGACTGACTAAGCAGAATATTTTCTTGTAGTAGGTTGCCATTACTTTCTGCAGAAGACTGATTGCTAACCAAGGCTATAGAACAATCTCTCATGTTATTTAACCCATAACTGGAGGGAAAAGATTAATACTTTTCCCCCAACTGGAATTCAAACTCAGCTTACCAATTTTTCATTCCAAGCCAATATCTACTACACCACAATGCACATCAATTCAGGACATAGGTGATCATGGCTCTCCACATCTCCATATCCCTATAAGCTCTTAACACACCTTTTTTGTTATTCCACTCAAACCCTGCTCTGTCATCCATCTACTGACATATTGAAGGACAGACATCACATAACAGTCCAGTACACTATTCTGTTTCCAGCAAAATATTCCTGTCTCTCAATACTCTTTTCAGTTTCTGGAATTCATCCTTGGCCATACCAATACTCCTTTGAATCTCAGTGTTGCACTTTTTGCCCTGTTTCCCCAGCTATTTAAATTTCTGTACCAGCTTGATTTCATTATCCCTGACTTGTAACTGGAATTTTGGGCTACTCTTTTTACTGATTACCATGCATTCAGTTTTCATGTAGTTTATATGGAGCCCTTTCTTTCCACTTTCTCTAACTACTTCCTGTAGGAGGTCTTGTAGCTTACTTTTCATGTAAGCACTATCAGTACTGTATCATCTGCATATTTTATATTGTTCAGATTGCAGTTATCAATGATGAATCCTGGTAGGACTTCTAGTGTTCTAAGAATTGTTTTACTCTAAGTTGAAAAGATCTGGTAAGAAAACACATCCTTGTCTTACACCCTTTTCTAACCTTGTATGTCTACTAAACTCATTTCCTATCTGTATGTTGGCAGTTTGTTGCCAAAACAAGTTCTTGATTACTCTAATGTCTTTCCTAAATATATTGAGTTTGTCGAGAGTCTCTATCAGGTCTTTCTGGCGAACTTTGTTGAATGCCTTTGCATAGTCCATGAAACACAGGTACACACCCTTCTGTATTTGTATTTCTCTTTCTGAAAACATTCTAAGCATAAATATTGTATTCCTTGTCCCAGTGTCCTTGATGAAATCGTACTATTCTTTTCCAATTTTGGGTCTGATTCTGCTGCATGATCTATTCATCAGAATTCAGAAGAGTTTTGTTACGTGACTCATTAAGCTGATTGTTTAGAGTTTACATTCATTTGCATCAGGCTTCATAGGCAGTGCTATGAAAATCAGTTTGCTTCGGTCTTCCAGGATATTGCTGCTCTCGTAGATTTTACTTATTTCTGTGATTTTGTCTATGCTAAATTCGTCTAAGGCTGCCAGCATCTCTTAGCATGTTGTCTTGTCCTGCTGCTTTGTTTCTATTCAGTTTGGCCAGTACAGCTTCCATTTTGGATTTTAATATTACTGGCCTAATCGGTGTTTCTGTATATTGTTGGTTGTTCTCTTGTCGTGGAAGATATCTCCCATATATTTTTACCACTGTTAAAGTATTTCCTCTTTCTTTAATATGAGCAAAAACCATCCTTGGATTTTATAAATCTTATTGAGGAGCAGGTTTTTTTTTGTCCTATTAGTTCACTTATTTTTTATGCATGTCTCTTATTAGTTGTGTCCAATCTGTCTATTGCTGCACATTTCTCATTTAACTATTACTTTTTAGCATGTCTGCATTTGCTCCTTATTTTCTTGTATAGTTTCCTTTATTCTGTTCCATGTCTTGGCATTGTTTTCTGTCACTCTAGCATCATGTCGAGGATCTCATCTGTTATCCACTCATTTTTCCTTTCACATCTGTTTTCCTTTAAGATGATATCAATTGCCAATGTCACTAACGCTTCCTTTTAAATTTGTGTTGACTACAAAAGTAGTAAACTTCCTCGATGTAACACTAGATTTAGTTAATAATTACCAACCATACATAAAACCCAACGAATACCCACTATACATCCATCCAAAGTCAAACCAACCCCTAGTATAATCAAACATATACCCTCCTCCATAGAATATAGAATTAGTAAAAACTTGTCCAGTGAAGAAATATTTAACAAACACAAAAGTCTCTACAATAAAACCTTTAAAAAAAGTGGCTACAAAAACCAAGACATCCAATATATAACAAACTATAACCATAACAGGAAAATAGAAATAGAAAAATCATTTGGTACACACCTTCTTTCAACCAAATGATAACCACCAAGTTAGGACAAAAGTTCCTGAATTTAATTAAAAAACACTTCCCCACTAATAACCCTCTTAGTAAAATCCTCAACAAAAATACACTTAAACTAAGCTACAGTTGCACAAACAACCTAGAAAAAAATCATAACAAACCATAACAAAAATATCCTAAATCAACACATAGATCAAAATAAAATTGACTCCCAAAATACAATAGAAGACAACAAAAACCTATGTAATTGTAGAAACCCCAACAACTGCCCAGTACAGAATGAATGTAAAATAAACTCAATAATCTACCAATGCAACATAACATCAATTGAAAATCCCACAATAAATAAAGTGTATATCGGATCAACTAAGAACACTTTTAAGCAGCACTGGTACATGCACTTAACTTCATTCAAAAACAACTTATACCGAAACCAAATATCCCTTTCTGCATACTTTTGGAAGCTAAAGGACTCAAAACAGAAACCCAAAGTAAAATTGAAAATCCTAGAAAAAAATAGATGTTGCAACTCACTTCACGACATCTGCCTTTTATGTTCAAGTGAAAAGCTACACACATTCTAAAGTACCCCAACAGTAGCGAACTATTAAGCCATAAAGACGAATTAGTAGTATTATGCAAACATTGCAAATATTTCTTGTTAAAATTTAAATAAACAAAAAAAAAAAACAAAAAAAAAAAACACCTCACCCACACGACCCCGCAAAAAATGCAAGAAGTACACATAATCAACCCTCTAAATAAATAGAACAAAAAATGTAGAAATAAAAGAAAATAAATCCCACACCAACGATAATTCCATCTACCTGTAAATGGTAGTAAAATAAAAAGAAACTATCAACACTGCAAAAAAAAAAAACAAAAAAAAAAACATGCATCCCAATATAAAATAACCTAAACTAAACGAAAAAGCAACCTGCCCAAAACTAACTTACCCCATACCCTTCTCCAAACCAAATAGCAGCACCTCAAGAACCATGAACGAATGACTAGACCATTCTAAAATCTCACACCATATATATTTACATCGTTCTCATTAACAACGATGCCACTTCCACCACATCCAGACAAGATAAATAAGAAACCTGTCTTAAACTAAGCCACCTCTCCTAACCCATATCTCTATGACTACAATGTGGCCGACAGAATCAGAATAAGCTTCCAATCCCACTTCAACATATCACCACAAATAAACCGCTTTCACCATTTAATTTTCATTTCAACTTTGTCACCCGATGAGAAGCACCTAAAGGTAGCTTCAAAACGCGAAAATTTTTGTGTAGTGATACTATGAATTTATAAACCATTGTAACAACTATTACAATATAATGCTCTACGTTTGTATCGAGCACATTTATAAAAGTAAATGCATGAACAGCAGGTTAAAAAAAACCTACAAGTTCCACAACTTTGTTACAATATATATATATATATATATATAAAATTTCAGTGCAGCTTAGTTTTACACAATAGAAAAGTGATGCTGCTGTGAAAGAAAATAACTTAATTTTAACCATGGCAAACAATTAGGATATTTCAAATACTGAGTTAAAGATTCAATTAACAAGAATCTAACTATCATGCCAGACATTTATGCTGATCTTGTCATGTGCGCTAAATTAAAGAGATTAGTTTTTTTCATGCAATTTGTCAGCAGAGATTTTTCTTTCTGCTTACTGACAAAAAAAGCTGAATCTGAACTTGTTACCTTCTTGAATGCATGACCCAGAGAAATTAGAACATGAAACAAAGGAATAAAAATAAAGTGCATACTGAGATTGCCTGTGTCATCCTTGTTAATTCAAATTCTTGTTCTTGTTTTTCTCACACTTTCAGACAATTGTTGTCCAATTCTTTTCACAGTAATTTGTGCTGGCAGTCTTTTATAGAAGGATGGCATTTGAAAATTGTTTTATTTTGTCAGGAGCCATTTACAAGCAGAATAAATTTCATTGCTCTCATGAACCATGCAAAAAATGTTCTGCCAATGTCAGCTTTTTTGGAGGCATACTGACTTGAAGCATTATTCTTAAACCAGTAATGTGTGATACAAAAACCAGCATAGGAAGTTTCAAATAACATAACGTTTACTTTCACACAAATACCCTTAGGTATGAGTTAGCAAAGTACATTAGGCTAGCTACCCATGATTGACAACTAGACTTGAAAGCCAATGGATTTCAAGACAGTATGTAGCTCTCAGCCATTTCGGTTCTTAAGAGAAGTGAAAACCATAGATTAAACTTGTCAGAAATGGTCATAATCATCTAGTGAGTCAACAGCTATATATATATATATATATATATGAAACATGAAAATTTTTGTGTAGTGATATTATGCTTTTATAAATCATTGTAATAACAAAATTACTATATATATATATATATATATATATATATATATATCTCTTATATTAGGATTTCTTATTTCTTCCAGTTTACCCCCGATATCAGAAACTGATACCCCAATATCCGATCAGGTCTGATCAAGATTAGGATTTCAGCCCTTTTATCATGGTTCTTGCTGCAGAATTTGCTCTAACTTGGTAAAATTATAGATTTTAGTTTGAAACATTAGTAGATCCTCTCAGATGACTCATTTTCCCCATTATTTGAAATCAATACCCCCAATATTCTATCGAATCTGATCAAAAACTGATATTCTGCCATCAATATGGCTCATTTTCTCCAATTTTACTCCTGATGGGCATAAGTTTTCATGTACTTAGGTTAGTTTACCCTTGGATAAATTATTTGACTGATATTGGAAATCGATACACCAATATTCTATCGGGTCTGATCAAAATCAGGTTTTCAGCCATTTATTTTGGTTTTTGCTTTGGGTTTCACTCTAAGTAGGTATAATTGTAGTTCTTAGTCTTAACAACCTACATTTTTCGTGCCAACATCCAAAGAGTCTGAGCTCAAAAACCATGATTTAGTTTTAAAGTTTTCATTCCACCCGAGCAATGCCAAGCTATACTGCTAATGTGTGTGCAAATTCAATAAAAAATAATTTAGTTAAAAAAAGTAATTGAAAATTAATTACACTGAAGTGTCATGACACACTGTTTAGTAAAAAGGTACCTTGGTATGATGTAGTTATCAAACTTGCCTTACTGACTAAGAGTGAAGTTTTGTTTTTTTTAGTTTTAATGTAAACTGGATTTATATCTACCTTTTTAACTTGAGTGTAAATATCATTAGATTAACAACCAATTTTCTTGTGAAAGCATTGACTTGCATAATTAAATCTGACTGTCTATATAGGATTACAAATAAATATGATTACAAATGAAAATGTTAAAATATAAAAAAATACAGGCTTGTAATTTCTGTTTGAATTTTTGGGGAGGATGAGGAGTTACCATTTACATTATTTATACTCTTATTATCCTTAATTTTGTAATTAGAATTACATTTTGTTCCTTGTGTCAAGGTGTTTGTTCATCCAGGTAAGCCTCAGAGTTCCTAACCAAGCTCTTTATTTAATCTATGATGGTAGAGTGATTTTGTTCTGACCATGTCTAGGGATATCTCAGCTAGTTTTTTTTTTATTTAGCAATGCTCAGTTATTTCTCCCCCCCTAGGTCTAAGTCTGCTTTACTCAGTCAAGGATTGAACTCATAGTTACCATGTCACCAAATACACAAACCAACATTTTAATCCACTAGGCTATTATTCTGTGGGACAATCCTAAGTGTAGAATTTCAAACCTTAAAACTGAGGTTTGTCATGGTTGACTGTATTCATCAATTCTTCCCTTTCCTACTGCTTCAGCCTAAGTCTTACTGTTATTTGTTTTTATTAATAACTATCATATAGTTATTTATATGCTAAGCCTACTAAACAGAATGTCACAGCCTGGTTTATACACTAATTCTTTCTTTTTGACTTCAGCATTATTTTGTCTAGTATTTCAATTTCATTTTACAGGTATTAGTAGTGATTACGTATCTCTTTCCCTCTCAATACATAACCAGCCATGCATATTTTATTGCCCACCCCTCATAAGCTTTATCTTCAGATATTGAGCACTTGGGTTATCTTTGTTAGTGCACATCAATATGTATGAATACATATCAAACTCATAAGCTATAACCAATTATGTGCTCTCTCCCAAAAATTGTAACTAATGTCTGCTTAGCATAGTTGCAGCATAAACTACAAGTGGGCACTGAATATAAATATGTCTGTGCAATAGGGATTGGCTAACCACTTCAGCAGATAGCTGTATATGGTTGACAAATGAGTGTAACCAGCTACACACACACACACAGCTGGATTTGTGTTGTGGTGCTGTGGACATTGGCTCGAAATGAGAAATCTGAAAGCTGAGTTCAAATTCCAGTTGATTTCGCTGCATTCACTTATGCACAAATACTCTTGGGAAAGGTATTATTAATCCATCTATTCTCCCTCCTGCTAAGAGTTAAATAACAGGACAGATTGGGTTCTATAGTTTTAGTTGGCAACTAGTCTATCATAGAGGGTAATGGCAACCTACTGCAGGAAAATCTTCTGCCCAGTCAGTTATGTCTCTTTCAAGACATGATCACTCAAGTGTGTATCATGTACGCTACTCAACTAACTGACATATGTAGGATTGATACAAATAAAATGTATCATTTAGCGAATAGATATATTCAGAACCTCAACTCTGGAGTTTAGTAGACAAACCATTTTAAAATTATTCATCAGGAAGCATCGAAATCTCCCAATGAGTGGATAGAAGGCTTGCAAAATGGTTTGTCTAGTAAACTCCAGAGTTGAGATGTTGAATATAACATCAGCAAAATGAAAAATTTTATTTGTATTATTCCTATTAATGTTCTATTGTTGATATCAAGCACTTTGTTGCAAAGACTACTTGCTTTAAATATCCTTTCTGTCAGACTTCTACTGACTGACAACATTTCTGGCTTTATAATATCTTATTCAACCACGGCAGTGGTTAAATATATTCTTAAGTCCAGTATTGAGTGAATTGAGGCAGCTTTCAAGCTTCATCACTAATTCAGTTCTCAATGAAAATTTAAACAGTTTCTAGAGTTAGATAGGACACCTTAGCTACATTTAAAAAAAAAAAAAAAAAAAAAAAAAAAGGTCTTGAATGAATTTTGCTTCAGTAGAAAAAAGTTACATCAAAATATGTGAAGTTTGAAAAAGGAGACAAAGTGAGTGAGTGACTAACGCTTCTAATAATAATAATAATAATAATAATTCTTATTCTTTGTAACTTTTTTGTTTCATATTTTTGCAAGCGGTTTTCAACATTTAAATTCTATCTTTTTTTTTTTGTCAATCAAATTTTGCTAATCACTTATTTGATCAGGATTGATCATCAGAATTATATTTTTTTTTTAATCAATAGCATTTTAATTTTTTTTTCTTTTAATATTTTCAAATGTGATTTTCAGCATTAAATTTGTATCAAATTAATATCAATACCTGAAAAAAATCATGGATTACATGGAAAAATGTGCACATGAAAAGTAATATTCTTAAGCTTATATTAAACCTGGAAAATAACAGGACAAGATATGAAGTAAAAAATAAGAAATTTCTTAAAATATTGCAGCTAAAAATAAAATTTCAATGCAATATTTTAAGAAAATTTTTTTTTCTTCACTAGAATATCTTGCCCTTTACTTTTCCAGGTTTAATATAATCTTAAGAATATTACTTTTCATGCACACATTTTTCCATGTAATATAAATATCTATTTTTCAAGCTTCCAACATTAGATTAATTTCAGTAGGATAATCATCAAATCCAAGTAACCCAGAAGTGGTTTGAAGATTTATTTTGAAAACATTTCCCAAAACATTTCAAGTATTTATGGAATATGGTGTATAAGTATTCACCTACTAAGTCCTACTCCCACAAATATCAGGCAGCTGATAGCAGTGTGAAAGAATAGCTGAAATCTCTCCAGAGGTTTTCTGACCACTTGGAGAATTGGTGCTATATCAAATTGCTAGGTTAAAGGGCTTTTCAGCACAACAGTAGACACCTATTCCACAACTTGGCACATCACTATATCCTTAACTTGGTTTTCTTTTTTTCTTTAGCTTTGTTAACTCCTATCTTTTTTTCAACTCCTCTTTACAATTTCCCCACCAATTCTCCACTTTATGTAAGTTTCTTGGTCATAAAGTGTAACTGATTTCAACTCAGAATGGCTGAGACATTGGGCAGATACATCCTCAATCTCCCTTGAAATGTGCAAGCTGTAAAACATGGGGTCAAAGTTATGTCTATAATAAAGAGCATACTTGGAACAATGCCAAAACATGAGCCAATATTGTGAGAATCTCCCAACAGGGACAGATTGAAACTGTCCAGACTATGGTAGTATTGGTGTTCGTAAGGATAGCTAAGAAGGTGATGGAGACTTACTCCCCAGATACATGGTATGAAAATGGCAATTGATGAAATAAAATAGCAAACCAAACATTATGGATTACTACATTCTCAGTCATTTCTTTAGCTTTCTTAAATTATTCTCATCAGAAGTGAAATATACAGTTGTGTGTGTGTGTGTGTACTTAGGAAGTGAATATTTTTTAAAGTAACTATCATTAATGACAACAAATATTTTGCATTAATTTTATTAACTTTTCCAAATTATGAATTATCTTTCCCAGATAAATTCTGTCAGAAATTGTTGAAAGTTTATTTTAGAAAAACTGTTTGTTATTCTGATCCTGATACTGCTTATTAATATTGTCTGATGGCACACTGGTTCAGTAGGTGGCAGGTGAGTTTCCATGAGTGTGTGATTGCGGTATATCCTATGTATAATGTTTTTTTTGTTTTTTATTTATAAATAAACATCCTCCAGGTAGACAAGTATACTCATACACAACAATGGTTTTGTATAGGGGATTGGAAGTTTGGGATATATTATTTTTAGTAACCAGGTTGCTAATTTTTAATATTAAATAATGAGTGATGTTTTCATCAATTTTTTTTTTTTTAAATCATATCACCCCAAGCAAAGCGGTAACACCACTGATGTGCAGGGGGCTACATAAGAGTAAAAAGGTTAGAGGAGAGTGAAAAAAAGGACGAACCAGTTAGAAAGGAGCAACAGAAGGATGGGAATACAGGTGTGATGACAGCTGCAGAGGTGGAGAGAAAGGAAAGGATATACAGGGTGGTGAAGAAAGAACTAGGGCCAAGTGGTTAAGAGATGAGTATTGACCTTGCATTTAAATTTGGTTGATCTAACTGTGAATGGGAGAGACCCAGTTGCCAGTCTGGTTGCACGAGTAAACACCTGTTGCAGAGGCACCAGTGACTTGAGTTCGTTAGAGCAGAAGCCATGGAAGTATTTATAGAACAGACAAAGGGAAGCCACATTTTGTCAGTGGGAAAGTGGCTGTCGTTGAGCTGCCAAGTCGGTACCTATCACATAACTGATTCTCCTTTGGAGCCTGTCAAGAACACGGAGATGAACAGTGGGGACACCTGACCATATATGGCAGCAGTACTCCATGCCCAGATGAATGGTTGATTTGTACATATGCAGGATGGTTTCAGGCGGGAAAAAACATCCTGGGCAGACACAGTGACCAACCTTCCTAGTAGTGGATTTAGCTATTGACTCAATGTAGTGGTTCCATTTGAGATCAGAAGAGAGGGTAAAGCCAAGGAGGCGCAGTGTATTGCTCTCAGGGAGACTCGCTTGGTCCATGCTTATGGGAGGCAGGTGAGGTTGCCAGTGATGATTGACAAACAGCAGCTTGGTCTTAGACACATTGAAATTTACAAACCACTTCTTACCCCCAAATCACCACAGAATGTAGATCCCTCCCAAGATCAGGAGCAAGATTATGTTTGTCCGCCACATCGGGTTTCTTACTGATACAGGAGTAAATTGTGGTGTCATCTGCGTAGATGCCTACTTGGCTCTTGATTTCATCTGGGAGGTCATTTATGAAAATAAGGAAGAGCACCAGGCCTAGGATAGAGCCCTGAGGGACACCAACGTTTGTACAGTAGGGTGTAGAGGCATGCCCATTCAGGACAACCTTCATTATGCAGTTATGTAGGAAGGATTGGATCAGATCATGCAATCATCCGGTAATACCATATCCCCGTAGCTTGCATAGAAGGCCAGCATGCCAAACCCTGTCAAAAGCCTTAGAAATGTCCAGAGCAACAGCACAAGCCTTGCCAGACTCCTCAAGGGATTGGAACATGTACTCTGTAATAGTCGTTAGCATGTTGGCCGTGGACCTGGCAAAACGGAAGCCATACTACCTGTCAGAGAAGAGTTTATGGGCAGTAGAATGCTGAACTATTTCAGCTGGCCTCGAACACCTTCTCAAAAATTGGTAAAAGGCTGATAGGGTGATAGTTGGATGAGTCCAAAGGTTCAGAGTTCTTAAATACAGGAATGACTTCCAGCATGCAGGAAAACAGGAAGCAGAGAGGCAGTAGCTATAGAGTTTAGAGAGGACAGAGGAGAGTTCAGGGGCACATTTCTTAAGGAAACTTGTTTTACATAACTATATATAATGATTTTTATTACTGTTTTGTCTTTTTATAGTTGTGAATCATTTGAGTTTGATAAAATATGTTAATATTGTTACTGTTAATATTATATTTATCACTACGGTTATTGTCAAAATTGGTTGATGTTTAAATGAAATTTGATTTGCTTCATGACTATATAATTAGGGCATCCATTATAAGTTTTGTTTTACATTAATTTTTAAGATTATTTTGTATGAGGAAATGAGTTGAGCTTTTTGGATTAGGTTATTAATGACAGCAGTTTTATATTTTTAAGGGCATTTACTGTTGTAATTTAAAAGGCAAGATTTAGAACTAATAGACTTTTGTATGAAGATGTAAAATTATCACTTATTGTCAATGAGAATATCCAGAAGATTTGTTTGTTTTTTTTCTTGCATAAATGAATTTATTAATTTTAATAAATATTTTGTTTTCTAAGTTGACCATATAAAAGTTTGAAAATAAAGGGCAAAAAGGATGCTCATAATGATGCCATCAATTTGGGTATAAAAATTATCAAGATGATCATAGACATTTTTTTACCTTATGGATAAGAATGTTTGTGGACAAATTTTCAACCTCTAAGGATACTAAGCTTTTGTCAAGAGGCTTGTTGAAGCAAAGAATGTGTGTGTGTGCGTATATATATATATATATATATATATATATATACACACACACACAAAACAAAAATACAAAGAAAAGGCCTGCCCAGTAAGAAAAGAAAGGAAACAAAAAAAATTTACTAAGAAAAATCAAGAAAACCTATAAAGAAACAGGAAAATACACACACACATACAAAAAATAACTAGGTTATTAAAATAAAGCAAAAACGTTTCACAGCATCACACCTCAACATGATACACTCCCACAATCATCAGCATGAAATTTAAGTAGCAATTTAAACACACACACATAAAATTTATTTGTTTGAACATTAATTGATACTCATATTTGAGTAGATATTCTGTTTTTAATCCAACAGTATATTTATGTATTTATTTCTACTGGCCTGATTATTTATAATACATTTTGTTACAAAAATGTGTGTTATTCAGCAGGATTTGAATCATTCATGGTTGAGCAGTTTAAGATGCACCAGATCAATTGGTGGCTTCCCCTATGTTGATAGGGATAGCAGGTTCAGATCCTGTCGAATGACATTTTTGTAACAAACTTTATCCTAAATAATCAGGCTAGTAGAAATATATAGATATACTGTTTGATTTAAAACAGAATATCTATTCAAATACAACTATCAATTAAAAACAATGTTCAAATAAAATATGATGGTTGTTAAGACCATTTCGTCATATATATAAATAGCAAATGAAATCAGTGAAAGGAGATCGAATTCAGTTTGAGGCTATAGCAATCAGTGTTCACAATGAACTGATGTTCTGGGTAAAGGCATGAACATTTTAACCCAAAAATGTCATGGATATGACATAATGATTGATGGATAAGTGTAAATGTTCGAATATTTGGCCAAACCACTCTCCCATAACTATTCTACCTCCACAGCAAAAATCACCACTCATGATAGAAGCCATTCAGAAAATGCTTAGAAAAAGAAATGTATTGTTTTTAAGATCTTTTATGTAAGGTGGAGTGACAAAGTTTTAACATAAATTGCTCACCTCTCAGTTTTTACTGTTCATCTAAAAAAATATTCATGTGAGAGGATTGAGAACAAAAGCTAAAAATTAATCACCAACATCAACAAACTAATGATTGCTGTTAAGCTTTTGTACATCATTGTTCTAAACACTGATTATTGAATGCCGTCGTAGATTCTCAAGAGGATAGAAACAATGCTTTCATCAAGTTTCAAATTCCCACTAGTCATATCTTGCTTTTCTGGTAAATAGGCTTGACTGATTTATCTTATTCAACTGACCACAGTTCACTCTTGTCAATATTCATCATTGACACAGTCATCTTGGTCATAAGATTGGATTTGTTTGGAATTATTCGTGCTGTCTCATCCATACAACTTGGACATCTGCTTACTTTAAACCATCACTTCGAAATTTTCAGATTTATCATTATTTCCAAAATTATACTGAAATCTATTTGCTATTTTCATTTTTAAATAGTCATTCCATGTCAAATCAACAAGGGTCAAACCATCACTAGCTCAGCTATTTTTTCTTTCAAATTTGGTAGATTAAAAGAGCTTCATAATACAAATGCTACCTATTTAACGAAACTAGTAACAAAATTTAAATATCAATATCTCAGTGTTTTTTTTTTTTTCACCTATAAAGTTAAATTGTATACTAAGTTAAAATACTTTGATAGATCTAAAAAAAATAGTATTTACATTATTCGGACCATTGTGCAAATAACGAAGATGAGAACAATGTTTCAGCTGTTGTACACTCTGGCTTTCTTCAGGTGCTAGGAATTTTAAACCGAACCCTTCATTACAATCACTGGGGTATATGAACTCCATTCCTTGCGGGAAATCTCTATTGGAAGTCATGAGTTATCTCCCTCTAACCCAGCAAGTTACTTGTTCACCACTGCTGTAGCCTGGTATTGAACTTACAACTCCAAGAGTCAAGTCAGGGATTAACCAACATCTATATCCACTGGGACATGTGACCTTGCAGGGTTAGAGGGAGATAATTCATGACTTCCAATGGAGGCTCCCCACAAGAAATGGAGTTCATATACCCCAGTGATTGTAAGAAAGGGTTTGGTTCAAAATTCCTAGCACCTGAAGAAGGCCTGAGCGTACAACAACTGAAACATCATACAAATAGCAACAAAGATGAGGACAATAGTTCAAATAATGTAAATACTGTAAATACTACCTCATCTCAGAAAGATAGACAAATCTAAAATATAATCTATTTGTTTAAAGGTAAAATAAGATCCTTTGATTTTTAATTTCTCAAAAGGTGTATCTAATTTTTTAGAAATTTATTCACAAATTTGTCTGCCTTAAGGCAAGATATGGACAAAATTTTGTGGTTAACTTAAATGTGACCTGCATTGCAAGGGTTCTAATGAGTTAAGCCAAATTCAATATAGTCGATTTTGGTATTTGCCACTATATGCTAGCATTTTCATACCTCCCAATACAGTCTAACTTGTACATCTTTAAAAAGCTCTTTGAATGCTGATTAGTATTCACATATGAACTATGATCATAAAATCAATACATTTTGAATGGTGTTGAGTATAATATCTCAATTTTTAAAATGCAATATTGAAATTTGAACATGCATTGGATTAGCAATATCAGTATTCTAAAAACTAACAAGCTGCTGTGAAATGGCAAAATTTCATTAGAAAGAAAGAAAAAAAAGAAGCGTGCTGGATTGCAATGTGATATCTATCCTCTGATATGGCAGTGATTATTTGACAATCTTTCTACAGAGAAAGAAAAAAAAAGCCTAGAAGCAGCAGAAATGTTGTCCTACAGAAGGATACTGAAAAATCCATGGACAGAGTAAGTAAGCAACAAGCAAGTCTTGAAGAAAATGGTTTTAAAAAGATTATATAATATAAATTTAAAAAATAAAAATTAAAAAAAAATTAAATTGAGTTTCAATAAATGCTATATACATTAGAGGAAAGCTAGAGAATAGGCCAGTTAAAACAGAAAATGAATCTACTGATCCACACAATTCATTATTTAGACTACGTTCAGGTGATTATCGTCATCATAACCCCCAACTTTTCAGCCATTGTGCCGTTTGGCTTTTTACAGGTGTATATCAATCTGAGTAACCTACATCAAATTACCCAGATCTATATATACCTGATGAAAACTGGAAGGCACAGAGGCTGAAACATTATGATAAAGATCAGGACAATAGCCTGAATATAAATCATAATAGTGTAAATAATAACTCCCCATCCCAGAAATTCAGGCAGAAACTACATAATTTATGTTGAAAATATTCTCAAAACATTGCATTTGAAAATATTCAAATATCACATGTACCTGAGGAAAGTTACAGAACATATGAATCAAAATGAAGATACAAGGCTGAATCATCCATAGAATAAGGAAAGAAAAAAAAATGGATAAAATAATAATGGTGTGAAAAGAGCAACTCAAAAGAAATCTGAAAGAAAGAAAATGAAAAATAGAAAAAAAAAAAAAAATCAGCTGAGGTGAAAGGCAGAAAAATTTTAAAACAACAATAATACAGATGGTGACCCAAATCCTATGACTTGGTATTCAAAAATTGAATTTCTCAAAATAAAAACTATACAACTTGCTTTTCAAAAGAAGAGGATAGAAAATGCTGAAGCATCTGAAATTAGAATTGTTTCAACTATTGTTTGCTGCAACATCCTAAATTACACTGCCTCTTTTTTAACCATTCTTGATTTTTACTTTCTACCTAGGGGAACCTACAATAAGGTTTAGATATAAAAAATAGTTCTCTTAAAAGATTTAAAGTAGAACAGATTAAACTTTTTTTTTTTTTTAAATGTCTGAATACATACTTAGTTTATTTGTTTTAAAATGGCAGAATTCTAATGTTTGAACTCCAGTTAAATTTGTTGCATAAAGATTGAGCAAATTAAAACACATGCACACATTTTATTGTACTTTTTAGATACTACACAGCTTACAAATTGAAGGTAGTTGATAACCTCATGTCATTCAAGTTGATAGTTGCCATTTAGTTTGATTAATTCATTTTCTATGACTTATCAACACTCTTCTGGTTATTTAAAGATAAAAAATATGTTAAGGTGGTGGGTAAGAATGGTTCAGTGGTGGGTAAGAATGGTTCAGTGGTGGGTAAGAATGGTTCAGTGGTGGGTAAGAATGGTTCAGTGGTGGGTAAGAATGGTTCAGTGGTGGGTAAGAATGGTTCAGTGGTGGGTAAGAATGGTTCAGTGGTGGGTAAGAATGGTTCAGTGGTGGGTAAGAATGGTTCAGTGGTGGGTAAGAATGGTTCAGTGGTAAGGGTAAGAATGGTTCAGTGGCGGGTAAGAATGGTTCAGTGGCGGGTAAGAATGGTTCAGTGGCGGGTAAGAATGGTTCAGTGGCGGGTAAGAATGGTTCAGTGGCGGGTAAGAATGGTTCAGTGGCGGGTAAGAATGGTTCAGTGGCGGGTAAGAATGATTCAGTGGCGGGTAAGAATGATTCAGTGGCGGGTAAGAATGATTCAGTGGCGGGTAAGAATGATTCAGTGGCGGAAGTCTATTGTAAGAATGATTCAGTGGTGGAAGTCTAATTAATCCATAATTCAGAAGAGAAGAGATTCATACATATAAGTGAATATAATGAACTGAAATTTGAATTCAGCTCTCCATTAGCAATTCCAAGCTATGTTCCATCACACCACCTGCACATTGAAGATTACAGCATCTAGATAATGACCAGGCTTAATGTTGCTTAACTGTTGCAAAAATGGCTACTTACTTTGTCAAACTAAGTGACAACATGTCACATGTATCCTAAATCAGAAGAGAGAGCGCATGTGACCTCTTGTTTGTATGAGAACATCATGTAAGTTTTTGGTCACAACAACTTCTCAACCTAGATATAAACAGGTGTTGCATGTGGCCAGGGAATTGGTTCTACAAGCAGTTACATGATGTAAAGAAGGATTTATCATGATGTGCAAATGCTGGATTGAATTTTATCCCCCCTCATAAAATTCTACATCAACTTTGATGATCTTATGATCTTAAGCCATATACATTTGGCTGACCTTGTGTAGCATTTTGGTAAATTGCAATATTTCGAATTTTTTCATTATTATTATAACCAGTATATTCTCTTGAATACTTAATGAATTACAATGTAATTATCACTAAGGAAAATGTTAGTGTAGCTCATGTTGATACTATAGTCTCAAAACAAAACAATAATATCTGTTGTAAAGTCATATCACAGTGAACGATACTCACATAGTCACCCCAATCAAATATGGACTACCTATTCCTGCCTACAGTAGACTATAGTTTCTGATCTTTAGATACTTAAGTTAGAAAGATCCCTGATCAAGGTGAGCAAACCCAGTTTTCCCTCCTATTTAACTAGGTACCTCTACTTTTTTTCATGATACCTAAGTCTTAAAATGAATTTTTATAAATGAAAAAGCATTTTTGAAGCTTTAATTTTAGCTTTAATTGAAAGCTAAAAGATTAAAAATTTATTATTTCCTTTAAGAAAAATATTTTGTAGTGTATTTTTTCAACAGAAATTACACTGATTGGAGTCTATTTAATTTTTTTCTAAATTGGCTAAAAATAGTGCCAACCAGCAGTATTTCATTGCAATATCATTTTTTTTTTATTAAAAAAATCTTCCAAAAATTAATATACTCTTCTAAAACTATTAAAGGAATATTAGCTAATGTGAAAGTATAATTCATCTGATTCAAAACAAATATTTATTTAAAGTTAAAAAAAAGTAGAAAAATAGATTTTAAAACAGTAGCAGTAATTTACGTATCTTTTAACATTTTCCAAGCACTGATAAGCTATTTACATGTTTATTGCTGTCTGCAGTGACTATCTGTAAAATATAATTTTAAAAACAGATGGGTTAATGCTTTTCTATATAACTTTTTGGTACTAAGTAATCTTAAAAACATTGAAAATATTCTCCATAATCAAATTTTAGAAATGTAGACTTTAAATTTACTATAGTCATCAATTTTATTTTTTGATAATGTTGTGTATAGTCACTTATACTTTCACAATGAGCCCATTTTATACACAGGAAAAAATATAAAAATTTTTAAAATCTTAGAGTGATAATTTGCCTTATGCTTTTCAATTTTCACTTAGTAAATATAGCCTTCACTTAATAACCTCACAAAGTTTTGAAGAATTTAAGAGTCTTGAAACTATAAATTAAAAAAAAAAAAAAAAAAAAAAAATTAAACAATTCTTGTAAAAATTCATTATTCATTGCAAAAAATTTTTTTTCTTTTCAGACAATAATATCCTTGATATATATAATTTATTCAAGCAATCAAAAGCTAAGCCAATTCAGTAATGTCAGTTCAATTGTATTTTTTTTTTCTTTTACTGTTGGGAGCTGATTTTCAGAAAAGGAGTAGCTCTTAAAAAATTAATAGATATTGCATTCTCTAATGTTTGTAGACAGAATTTAATTTCTAGAAGTTTCGTGAAATTAAATTAAGGGATATTAAATAACTTTTTTACCAAGATTTTATAAAAAATTGTGGGTGGATTGGAATTCCCATGGTACAATACAGGCTAGACACCAGCATCAATTAATGATAAATGTGTGGGCTGGAATTATAGGTGACTTCCTGGTACATCCAGATGTTCTCCCAGCATGTCTTACAGGAACTGTCTTCTTCTTCTTCTTCTATGTGCCCTGTCCCTTCAAGATGTAGGCGATCATGGATCTCCACGTCTCCCTATCCCTTGTGGCTCTTAGTATGTTTAGGAACTGTCTACAGAGGCTATTTTGAATACACTTCCAGACCTGCTAGATTTTGAGTTTTGTTTAACGGCATATCAACCTCTGTGGGTTATTTAATGCCAAAAAGGTGGGATTTTAAGGTTGTTTTTTAATATTCAGTTACAGTGAAAAGGTTGATTTAGTCAGATTTTTATTAATTTTTTGCTTTTTATTTTAGAAAACTGAAGATGTCTTCTAGTTTTGTATTCAAAAATATATTGCTGGTATTAATTTTTTTTTCCTTCAAAAATATATCACAATTTTTTTTTCTCTCAAAAATGTGTTCTGATAAACCATTCAACATTGTGTGGGAGTATTTGAAAGGGTCAGCCAGTTGATTATCCAAAAATTACATGTGTGTAAAAGCAAGCAGAGTACATTTCAATATTTGTTACACGTTGCTATGTTGAGATACATAGAATATTGGACATGTTTATATGGATATTTTATATTGTTTTGGTGATAGGAACCCAGTCAAAAGTTTGTAAAACTGTATGTGTGTGTGTGTATATATATATATATATATATATATATATATTCTAAACATATGCTGTTAAATATAACAGCATATGTTTAGAAAATTACTTGCCGCCTCGATATACTAAATATATATATGTGTGGTAATTATTATTATTATTATTATAACATACTGCAACTTGATAGCTATAAAGTTTTGGTGTTAAAGCACCATCATTAGGCAGTAAAATGCAGTTAATTTATTTTGTAATATAAAAATAAGGAGATTTAAAAAGATAAAATTTTTTTTTCTTCATCTGTTTTAAAATTTGATATCTGGATTTCCACAGAAATTTTGCTACACAACCATCTAGCAAGCTAATCATACATGCTCATAACGTTATTTGAGTCTTTATTACCTCCCATCCCACTTAATTCTTTTCGTTGGCTGACCTTGTTTTTATTTATTCATTTTTATTTAAGTTTCCTAATCTATATATTACAAAATAAAATAGCTACATTTTACTGCCTGATGATGGTGTTTTAACACCGAAACTTTATAACTATTAAGTTGCAGTATGTCATTATTATTATTATTATAATTGCCAGATATTTATACTCTTTGTATTGAGCACTTTTTAAAGTAAATATCTAACTGTGGAATATACTTCCATTAGTAAGTATATATATATATATATATATATACACACACACACACACAGCTTTTATTAAATTAGTGTTGAAACACTAGAATGCAAAAAACAAACCTCTATTCCTTGAGTGGAAATCAGTTTTAAAAAAGTTTTCTTTAATGAGGTAGTTAAAGATCGCACAGTCAACACAGAACAGAGATGTGCATTGTGGCGCAGTGGGTATCGGCTCGGAATGAGAACTTGGAGAGCCGAGTTAGAATTCCAGTTGAATTCCTTGCATTCACTTACGTGCAAATACCCTTCGGAAAGGTATTAATTCATTTATTCCTTCCAGTTATAGATTAAATAACAGGACAGATTGGATTCTATAGCCTTGGTCAGCAACCAGTCTACCACAGAAAGCAATGGCAACCTACTGCGGGATAATCTTCTGCCCAGTCAGTCATGTCTCTTTCGAGACATGATCGCCCAAGCGTGTATCACGTATGGCACTTAACTGACTGACTGTAAGCTTTGTTCTTGTAGAATTCTTTTTATGATGGTGCTCAATTAGTGAATCATGTCAATTTAAAAAAACATTTCCTAACTGTGTGTGTGTGTGTCTTTATTTTTATATACTAACATGTAATAACTATTGCAGACCACATTTTAGTCATTACTAAGAACACAAGATAATCATAGTAATTCCAGAAACCATTACATGTTGTTTAATAATAAAAACAAAAAGACAAAAGTTAACCTTTTTGATTAGTACATTCTCCGATTGTCCAGAAGCATTAGACATGTTCCATATTCTTCCTTTTACCCTATATTTTAAGTAAATGACAAACATTTCTAAATTTGCACAAAATTCTATAGAAGGACTTAATTAAGCAACTAAAAGTATTTCTCTAAGTCGAAACAAATGAAGATGGGACAATAAAAACAAACAGGTTCCATCAGTAAAAGTAATCCAGAAAATTTGCTTTTAAAAGGCAAAAACTTTATGCCAAACAATAATAGAAAGCAATTTGAAGACAAGAAATCATTTTTCTCCTTTCAGCTAAGGCTACAGCCATACCATAAGGCATTCAATCAACATCACAATTTGACAGTTCATTAATGTATTTGAAGACACAAAAATACTTTCGTAGTTAACTTTAGGATATGTATGTATACTGATAGAAGATAATGATTCTTTTACTTTCCAGAAAGAAAATATTAATTTATTACCAACTAGAAAAACCCTCAAATACAAAGCAATGCTATTAATCATAAAGGAATAACATAAAAATATAAATGTGCAAAATTGTCTATAACTTTAGAAAGAGTCATTGACATACAAAACTTTGAAAGACTGTGTTACGACTAAGATTCAAGCCCTGTCATTCATCAACCTTCTTCAGAAGTACGATTCATAAAAAAAAAAAAAAAATCTTGTTCAAAGAAAGTTGGTGCAGCATTTTTTTTTCTAAACGAACCAAATATGAAGAAAAGCTGTAGAATTAGAATAGATCAGCAAAATGTTAATGATCTCCAGATTTGCAGTTTATCAAGAATGTAGCTACACATGTACTGTGGCTATAACAGTAGTGGGTGTGTCTAGAGCAAGATAGCTGAGAGAATCCATACCACTTAAGGCTGGTTTTGAAGTTGTCCTTAAAGACTGGTTGCTATTCAGAACAAAAGAATTCAGTTTTCCTTACTGTTTAACCCATAGCTGGTAAGAGAAGAGATGAATTCATACTTTTTCCAAAGGGTTTCATCTAGTGAGAACCAAACTCACTCCACTAGAACATTACATTGTCACACAGATTAAAAAAACTATTTTCAACCTTGAAATCAGATTATAGCATAATTTATATTGTCCATGGAGGCACATCCAGACAATTTTTTAACTTGATTCAAAATATAGTCTAGCCATATCATTTATAATTATTACATATTTTTTTTTATTAGTTTTGACTGGTTTCACTTCTTGCACCTTTTACATTTTTTTTAACTAACTTTCATAAAAACAAACTACAAAAGTACTATCATAAAATATTAAGGCATTTTTAAAAAATTTAAAAAATCATTAAAAAAAAAAATCAAGTTTTTTTCCTCAAATCCAAATCGATGATATACTATTGCCTGATTTAGTAGATGTCTTAAGCAATAACCCAAGTATTTATTGTAGCATTAAGAAATCACAAGCATCAACATTTACCTCATCAGCAACATTTTACTCTCAGCTCAAAAAATAAAAAGACAAAGAAAAAAAGAGCAATATTTTTAATCATTAAAAAATGTATAGGATAAAATTAAATATCAGTTTTCAACTATCATTACAAATCTCATTCATCTAATAAACATCTAATAAAAATTGTTCACAACAACAAAACTCAGGCATCATAACAGGGTCCTCACGAAATCAGCATAAACCTGCTCAGTTAAAGTGACAAATTCTTTGCACTAAAATTATCAATGCTCTATCTCCAACCCAATATTGAGGACTTTATGATAAGCCAAAGCAGCTTTTATCAGTAAAACTACTAAAAAAAAATGCCACAACAAAAACCTTAATGCTAAACGTGATAGAAAGGGGATGTGATAGACAGATAGAAAGGGGATGTGATAGACAGACAGAAAGGGGATGTGATAGACAGACAGAAAGGGGATGTGATAGACAGACAGAAAGGGGATGTGATAGACAGACAGAAAGGGGATGTGATAGACAGACAGAAAGGGGATGTGATAGACAGACAGAAAGGGGATGTGATAGACAGACAGAAAGGGGATGTGATAGACAGACAGAAAGGGGATGTGATAGACAGACAGAAAGGGGATGTGATAGACAGACAGAAAGGGGATGTGATAGACAGACAGAAAGGGGATGTGATAGACAGACAGAAAGGGGATGTGATAGACAGACAGAAAGGGGATGTGATAGACAGACAGAAAGGGGATGTGATAGACAGACAGAAAGGGGATGTGATAGACAGACAGAAAGGGGATGTGATAGACAGACAGAAAGGGGATGTGATAGACAGACAGAAAGGGGATGTGATAGACAGACAGAAAGGGGATGTGATAGACAGACAGAAAGGGGATGTGATAGACAGACAGAAAGGGGATGTGATAGACAGACAGAAAGGGGATGTGATAGACAGACAGAAAGGGGATGTGATAGACAGATAGAAAGGGGATGTGATAGACAGATAGAAAGGGGATGTGATAGACAGACATCACCCCATATATCTTTTCCTTTCTCTCTACCTTCACAACTGCCTTCACACCTGTGTTCTCATCCTTCCTTTACCTTTTCTCTGACACCCCCTGTAACTGGTTCATCTTTCTCTTCACTCTCTCTCCTCCTGTCTAAACATTTACTCTTATGTAGCCCCCTGCACATCAGTGGTGATACCACCTTGCTTGGAGTGAAACTATAAAATATATATTTTCAATACTTCGAAAATTACATAGATGACTATTTTGACAAAATAAATTTGCTTCATCAGCGATCTTTTTTTTCATTATAGAAAAATTCAAAAAGTTTTTCATACACTGGAAGTTCACTTAAAAAGAAGGAAAATTAAAGGAATAAGAAAACAGGGAGGGGAAGTTAAAAAACGAAAAAAGTAAAGAGGGAAAGTTAGAATGCCTTTGTCCAAATGCTGTTTCAAAGGGTGACAAAAAGAGAAGAAAGCCTAATAGAGATCGATGGAGTTGAATCCAATTCGCTATGACAGGGACATTTAAAAACTGTTGTATATGTGTATAAAAAAAAAAATAAAAAAAATAAAATAAAATAAAAATAAACAAAATAAAAAAAAGAGAGAGAGAGATCAGAAATAATCATGTCACAGGTCCAGAAGGAAGGGAAGGGATACCGGGAATTGAGGGAGAAATAAAAAAGAAAACAGGAAGATAGATGAAGAGTTATAGGAGAGAGTGGGAGGAATAAGAAGAAATGAGTGCTGGATATGCAGACATTACAACCATTTTATTAAACCCCAATTTACTTTTGCAACATAAAATTAATTTTTTTTTTCTCTTATTTGCCCTTCATTACTTAATACTTCCCGATTCTCATAGCCCCTTTTACTATAGCCTTAAGCTTTCCCTTCCTAGTTCTTAATTTATTAATTATTAATCTATTTCATTCAATATATATATATATATATATATATATATATATATATATATATAGGATGCTTGAGTGCATATACATATATATCTATGTATTTTTACATATGTGTGAAAATATATTTTCTACATCTACATGTCTGTTATGATATATAACATCTTATTCCTATATTTAATTATATTTTAATTCTTAAATTTGAAAACTAAATTTTATTTTTCCCAATTTCATAGTCAAAGACACTTTCCCCCTTATCAGCAATATCTCTTAAGTTTGTTTATTTCTATATATGTATGAGTTCAGTAGTGATATATATATATATATATATATATATATATATATTGATTGTTTAATTACTTAGTTTTTGGTTATAAAAAATTAGACCAATACACATTTGTATTAAAAAGTGTTCAATACAATCATATGTAGAACTTTTGAATACTGTTCATTTGTAAATGTGTTATGTGACCTATGTTTCTACGATGTGGTATCTTCAGGCAATTTGCAATAACTGATTTTATCCTTTTTTTTTTTTAAATTTTTTTTTTAAAGAACACTCACATAATGGTGATTTTTTTTTTTAATACTCACCTAATGGGGAATTTTCGAATGTGCAATTTTTAAAATTACAAGAAATTATAACGTTCTCATCCATGGTTGTATGAACCTAAGTTATTTTTTGGTATGGTTACACTTAGTCATAATTCCTGTTCTTTTCATTCAATATTGAATGAAAGAACAGAAAATCAGTTATTGCAAATCACTTGAAGACACATGGTAGAAACCTAGGTCGCGTAACAACTTTTACAAATGAAAAAAAAAACATATATATATGTGTGTGTGTGTGTGTGTGTTTTCTTAACTGATATTTTAAAGAATATTTAAAAATCTGTTTTACATATATTTTTTTTTTTAATTGTCCATGAAATAATTCACTCATATCAAATGCATTACAAATATGTTAGTGTCACTTAAAAGTAAATATAATCTACCATACAACTATATATACTTTTATGATTTGCTAAAATAGTTGGTTTCTTGGTCTAAGGTATGTTATTTTGCTTTATATAGATAATATTACCATGTAGGTAATATCAGACAGATTTTAGTCAACAATACAATAATCCTCACTCATACACACAGTAAAAAGAACCTTCAGATATTGGAGGCCATCTACATTAAATCCAGACAACCCACACTTAATAAAATAACATTTAAATCTGGTCATAACACATTACATTGCATTTAAATATAAGGTTCTGTTATCATTTCAAGCTCTCACGCAATGTGATGTCATAGAACTGCATTCGAGTAGATAGACTAAACTATCGCCTGGTTCACACTCCACCCACGTCTATTGAACAGGTATAGAGGCTCATCCCTTGTTCCCTGTTTAGGATGTGGTTTTTTTTTTGTTTTTTTGTTTTTTTAATCATCTCACCCCAAGCAAGGCATTCCACTGCCACTATTGCGCATGGGGCTACATAGGGGAAGGTAAAGAGAAGGAGTGGATAGACATAGGGAATGTCAGGAGGAAGGTGACAGATGAGTAAGGATAGCGAGGATGAGGGTCGGGCAGATGGGAAGAGTGCTTGATAGAATGGGAGCAGGTTAGTGTGTTAGGAGGTGTGTATTGACCTTACATTTAAACTCCTGGAGATTGTAGCCGTTGGGGAAGCAATCGTTTGGAAGAGAATTCCACAGTCGGGAAGTGCGAGGAAAGAAACTGTTGGAGTAGAAGTTACGGCTGCATTTTATCAGTTTCACTGTAAAAGGGTGGGATCTAGTTGCTAATCTAGTATCTCATGCAAATTCATATTTAGGGGGCACCAGTGATCTAAGTTCATCGGAGCAGAAGCCGTGAAAGTATTTATAGAAGAGACATGGGGAAGCCACGTCTCGCCGGTGGGAGAGAGACTGCAGGCGGTCTGCCAAGTCGGTATCTATCACATTACAGACCCTCCTCTGAACCTTATCGAGAAGCCCGAGGAGAACAGCAGGGGCACCCGACCAAATATGGCATTAGTATTCAATGCACGGGCGGATGGTAGATTTGTAAATGTGCAGGATAGATTTAGACGGAAAAAACTTCCAGGCCCTACACAGAGAACCGACTTTCATAGCAGCGGATTTAGCAATGGATTCGATATAGTCATTCCATTTGAGGTCCGCTGAAAGTGTGAGACCAAGGAGGCGTAGTGTTTTACTCTCTGGGAGGCAAGCCTGGTCCATGCTAATGGGAGGTAGGTGAGATTGTCGATGATGGTTAATTGACAGTAGCTTCGTTTTAGAAGCATTAAAATTTACTAGCCATTTCTTACCCCAGTCCAATATGGATTGGAGGTCTTTTTCAATCTCGGCTGCGAGTTTAGCTTTGATGCCTACACCAGATTTTTGTTGGAGGCGAGAGTAAACTGTGGTGTCATCGGCGTACAAACCTATTTGGGTTCTTAGGGAATCAGGGAGATCATTAATATATATCAGGAAGAGTGTAGGACCTAAGATGGAGCCTTGGGGGACACCTGCGTTTGTATGGTAGTTCTGAGAGGCATGTTCGTTTAATACCACTTTCATTGTGCGGTTAGAGAGGAATGACTGGATTAGTTCAAACAAATGTCCAGTTATACCATAGCTCCGCAGTAGAAGGCCAGCATGCCAAACTGTTGAACGCCTTAGATATATCCAATTCAACGGTTCGAGCTTCGCCATTCCTGTCGAGTGCCTGGTATATGTACTCGGTGATGGTCGTTAGCATATCAGCAGTAGACCTGGTGAAGCGGAAACCATATTGCTTGTCCGAGAGGAGCCTGTTTGCTGTGAGATGCTGAACCACCTCGGCGTTGATAATGGCTTCGAACACTTTGCCAAAGATCGGAAGAAGGCTGATAGGGCGGTAATTTGCAGGGTCAGAGGGTTCTCCAGTGTTTTTAAATATAGGAACTATAGAGGAAGATTTCCAACAGGCAGGAAAGCAGGAAGCAGATAGGCAGAGGTTGTAGAGCTTAGAAAGGATAGAGGATAGTTCAGGGGCACATTTCTTTAAGACTATGGTTGGGATTCCGTCACCACCGCTCGCTTTGTGAGCGTCAAGTTTTAAGATTATCTTAGAGACAAGCGAAGGTGTAATGTAGACATCATTCAGTTGTGCCTCGGTTCTAGGTGAGAAGTCGGGTGTAAAAACTCCAGATGAGTCCAGACTCGAATTGTTCGAGAATCTGCGGGCAAAACATTCAGCCTTATCTGCTGGGGAGGTGAGGACCTCAAATTTGTTGATTAGCGGGGGTATTGTGGACTTGCTCTTGTTAAGTACTCTTTTACAGAGTCACCAGTAGTCTTTAGAGCCGGGTTTCCGGTTTTCTCTTTTCCAATCTTACTTTTACGTAGCCCCCTGCACATCAGTGGTGTTACCGCCTTGCTTGGGGTGATATGATTAAAAAAAAAAAAAATTACGAACTGTGTTTGCTATTTTTGGTAACTTATTGATACTTAGCAAAGTTTTTTATGTCAACACAAGATAAAATAGTCTTTGATGGTGGATGTTTTTATGTAAACATTTTTTAACCTCTCTGAAGATGGCTCATGTGAGTCAAAAACTTAGAACCAACTCAAAGGATTATCCAAATGTTGGAGAATTTTTGTCGTTATTTTCACCTGAAATTAAAGCCAAAATACAATGTTTAGAACGGCTCATGATTAAACATAACAGACATTCATTGTCTCTTATATTTAACAGTATATGTTTAGAATATATATATATATATATATATATATAAAAATAAAATTTCTTTATTTAAATCTCCTACTTATATCATCTTTCTTTTTCTGCCCTTCCCTTTCATTTCATTTCTGTAGTAGATTTTAATTTAAATTAATTCAATCTCAATAGTCAGACCCTCTTTAATTTTGAAAAAGAAAAAAATTTTGAAAAACTTTTGGCAAAGCCGAATTATGCCATGTTTTCTATTTCTCCTTTTTACTTTTAATTTTTCATGTATCTATTCTTTTCTCCCCACCCTCTCCAAGCTAACGGTTGTCACATCTGCATGTCCAAAACACATTTTCTCTTTTTCCTTCCCACTATTTTCTCCTATCTCCCCTTTTTACTAATCCCCCACTTTTCCCAGTTTCCTTTCCTCTTTTGTTCTTGTTACACTTATTTCTGATTTCTTTACACAAAATTTTTTAAATGTCTCTTTCACAGATGAAGTTGAATCCAATTCACTATCTCTCTTAGGCTTCCCTCTCTCTTCTCCCCCTCTGAAACAATGTTTAAACACCTGCATTCAAACTTATTCTTCTTTGTGAACTCCCCTCCCTATTTTCTTTTATTTTCCTTCTTCTTAAGTGAACTTCCAGTGTATGAAAAACTTTAAATTTTCCATAATAAAAAAAGATTGCTGATGAAGCAAATTTATTTTCCTGCAACAAGTAATATTCGAAATTTTGTTTGAGAAATATACATATTTGACTCTGTAAATAAATAATTTTATTGACATTGAGCCCTCTACCTGAATCGGTTTTAGTATTTATTTTCAACAATAGGATCTCCCTAGGGATTTTATCTACATGCCACTTTCTGGATTTAAATATATGTAATTAGTTCTATAGCAGAGAAACAAAACTCCTGAAGAGTGAAGACATCACTATAATGTCTTCACAAAACTTTCAAGTCAGCATAACTCTGCTCAGTTAAGTGACAAACTTCTCTCCACATTAATTCTATTTATGCCGTATAGCTACATTGAGCACTTAATGACAAAAAATTTGCTTGCCAAAAATGCCTTTCTACTGGTAAATCACTGAAAAACAGCAACCTTAGCGCTACACCTCATCACAATTTAACTATATCTATGTATATACTGCTGAGATAAAAGTGGCTAAGAAAATACCAGAAAAAATTTAAACAAAGTTCCTTATAAATGTTTTCTATGTTCTAATCATATTAACAGGAAGCAAAAAAACATTTTGATGTCAGGTCACAAAAAACTGATTGATAAATTTCAAAATTATAATGGGAACTGAGGAAGAGGAAAAAAATTCAATTAGAAATTGTGCACAGTGATATAAAACAAAAACGTTAAGAAAATCTAGAGAAAAGAAAAATAGAGAAAGAGATAAAAATGTCTTCATTAAGTCCCCCCTCTGAAAATATTAAATGTTAATGAAGATATTCCTTAAGACAATGTTTAAGAGAGGAAATCAGTATTACATTGTTTTTCATAAAATATTCTATTTCAACCCATAATATAAACCAGAAATTGATTTTCCTTTCTACAAATAGGTCTTATTGACCAAAGACAAAAATATAGAAAGAATTTATATTCACACTTTAAATAAGTCAATATACAAGGTCGGTCTGAAAAGTAAACATAAGGGTTTCTTCTTTGATGTGAGAGGCATCGTCCACAGTGTGTTCTTGCCACAGGCCAGATGATCGATCCACAAGCATACAAAGAAATGAGAACTGTGGCAAGACAAATCATTGTTGCTTCAGCACCTTTCCACAAAGCACTGAGCATCTGGCAGTTCCTAGCCAAGAACATCACTGTGCTAGAACAATCTCCCTATTCACCTGATCTTGGTCTGTGTGAATTTTTTTTCAGTTACCATTTCCCTCAAAAGAAACATTTAATGAGACTAACTTTTTCTGAATTAACTGACTAGTTGATAAGATCGGGATGCTAGGCAGTTAACAATCCAATTGGAAAAACTAGAAAATTAAAATGTGTCATAACTATTCTAATCAACCATCAAACAATTTTTACATTCGTTTTTTATTTTTAAATAAGCTCCAGAAAAATTTCTTTTTATAAAATTTACATTTATTGGTAGAACTATCGCCCGGTTCACACTCCACCCACATCTATTGAACAGGTGAAGAGGCTCATCCCTTGTTTCCTGTTTAGGATGCGGTTTCCGGTTTTCCCTTTTCAAGTCTTTTCACTTTTTTTTTTTTTCCAATTGGAGTAGATAGACTAAACTATCGCCCGGTTCACACTCCACCCACATCTATTGAACAGGTGAAGAGACTCATCCCTTGTTTCCTGTTTAGGATGCGGTTTCCGGCTTTCTCTTTTCGATTCTTTTTACCCTTACGTAGCCCCCTGCGCATCAGTGGCGTTATCGCCTTGCTTGGGGTGATATGATTAAAAAAAAAAAAAAAAAAATATAAAAATTTTAATGATAAAAATTCATAAAATCTTAGAGGCTAGGTTATATATAGAGAAACAGTTAAGTGATGAGGGTCTCAGCAAAGACTTCCATCATGTGATTTTATAACTTCTTAGAGTAGATTACTACAAACCAATCAACATGTTTCTGTCATTCTACATGCATTGTATAAGTGGAAGATATTTTTATATGATAAACAGTACAACTTTATTATCGATGTGTAACAGATTTTCACAGAGTAATCTGGTCGCACTATTAGTAATGAGAAAATCCATTGTTATGACAATCAAGGTATATACAAAATCACACTAGGCTATCAAGGATGCTAGGTGCAGGGTTGGCCTCATATGGCTGCTAAATTCAGCACCATGTGACCTCACAGCTGTACCTGGTTTTGAAAGTGTGGGAACAAGTAGCATGACAAATATATCAACAACACAGAGGGGAATTGGGAAATCACTCAGAAAAGAATTTAAGGTTCACATCTAAACATATTTATAAATGAACTTTGTGTGTATGTCCATTACCTATAGACTCCGAAATGGCTTAACCAATTTTCTTGAAAATTTACACAGTTGTACTATAAGCGTCTGCAAGTGTTATTAGCTAGGTTTTGTGTCAAGGTACCCCCGATAAATATTGAAAATCGATAATCAAAAAAATTTGGTTATAGGTGTGGTCTGACATTAATCAAATTTGATATACTCATAGACAAAGACATAAGAAACAACATTCAGAAGTTTCAAGGTTGCAGTTCTTACAACAGTGCAGAAAATTTGATATCAATACCAGGAAATCAAAATTTGACTTACATCCATTCATTTTTCTTTCAGTCTAAAGTTTCACTTTAACTGGAAACAACTAATGCTTAGTCTTTCGTGCCAACATCCAAAGAGTCTGAGCTCCAGGACCATGGATTGGTTTTAAAGCTTTCATTACACCCAAGCAACGCCGGGCTATACTGCTAGTCTTGGATTAAAATGACTAGAGCCATGATCTCACTTTGGCTGACAATAACTGGAGAATTGGCATTAAATAAAATTCAAAAATAAATACAGTTGAATTGGTGCTTCAGTAACTGATCCAAGGATTGAATTCATAACCAAATATCAAAAACCATCTAACATTAAATATTAAAAACAAAAGGCTTCAAAAACAACAGTCTTTTAGGATGGTGGTGTAGTGGATATTGAAGTTGTCTACACATGTGTTACTGTCACCTAGTGGTTATAAGTTCAATCCTTGTAACAGGTACTGAAGTACCACTTTAACAGGAATGAATAATTACCATCACAGGGATAAAATATTACAGTGGATATGTATATCAGCTAATCTTGATCTAATGACTACCTAAGGATGACTTGGTTAAAGTTGTGTCTATAATAACATCTATATCAACAAAGATGAGAATAATTTGAAATAATAAAAGAATTGGAGTAGATAGACTAAACTATCGCCCGGTTCACACTCCACCCACGTCTATTGAACAGGTGAAGAGGCTCATCCCTTGTTTCCTGTTTAGGATGCGGTTTCCGGCTTTCTCTTTTCCAATCTTTTCACTCCTATGTAGCCCCCTGCACATCAGTGGTGTTACCGCCTTGCTTGGGGTGATATGATTTTAAAAAAAAAAAAAAAAGAAAAAAATACTAAAATCCTTCTTTCATAACAGTGTTTTCATATGTTTGTTGTTATTGCTCTTATATTAAAAAGTTATGAAAGAAACTCCTGTCAATATAAGTGGAAATCCATCATCCTGATTATTTCCTTATTCTTTCTCCACATAATATGAGCTGCTGTTTTTTTAGTTGCTGCTGTTACTGAAAGTCTTCAAGAATTATGGTTTCTGTTAATTTTTTTTTGCTTGAGATCTGATGTAGGACAGTCCTCTTCAAGACCAACAGAGTTCATTTGTTTGGATTCATCTTTAGTCACTGATCTGAGAAAATGGTTGTACGTAACAGATTTCTGAATGGGGTTGGTATCATGAATAATATCCATATGAAATTCTAGATCTGAAAAGACTAAGAACATGACTGGAGTCTTTAGGTTAATATTTTGGTTTTAAGGAAGGTGACAATAATATCTTCTACAACTGCCTATTCTGTGCTAATTGTTAACTATGCTGATTCTTGTTGTCCTACCTAAGATTGAATTCACTATCCTTGGTTAACATATTTCTAAAGATATTAGACTCCCAAGCCCTCAGCTTAGTGTTTTAAGCAGTGGCAGGAACAGACTATCTTTCTGACAAAGTAGATTTAGCTTTTCAATATTATATAAGTTTACTGAAATTTCTCCTCGGTGAATATATTTCTATGAGTGTACTCCTGCTGTCAAAAATGATGGCAAAATATTTGAGAGGATTATTAGCTGTTTCATCACAGGCTTTCCCCCACTGAGTGTGACAGAATATATATATATATATATGTGTGTGTGTGTGTGTGTGTATATATGCACACATACAAATACACAGCCTTTATTATAAAAGAATTGTTTGGTGAAGTGCTGTCTGTCAGTTTATTGAGCAAGATTCTGTTTTATCATTAATGCTTAAATTTTGTTTTATAAATAAATCAATCTCAGATTGAAATATATCCATATTCATTAGCAATAACTAAGTGTGTGTCTTATAAAAAGGAAAAAAAGAAAAAAACATCCCTTCTTATCCACTTATAGTGAAACAAAGAACCATGCCACTGGTAATTACCGAAGAATAAGTCCTGACCTAATATGACATACTGAGCTAAAAACAATGGCGTTGGCACTAATAAACTAGACTACACCAAACAGATGCCCCCCCTCATTATCAGACAACCAATAGAACTGTTTTTACAAGACAGTATTGTTTGCTTTGCACATTTATTTGGAAATAAATTAGTCATCTTTTCAGTTGAGCTTTTCACTCTGATTTTGGTAATGTTAAATGCAAATCATATTCCAGAGGTTAAAAATAAAAAAATAACAGCATGCAAAAGAAACAATATATATTGTATATAAAAATGATTATATACATACAAGGATCTATAAGTGACATAACAGCTGCTAGCACAAAAAAATAGAATTGACATGCCAAGTTCAAATTACATCCAAGTCTGCTGTGATCACTTTACGTTAAATCTCTTCTCCCTCCAGTACTGGAGCACTTTAGCTTTGGTAGGACGATCAGTCTAGAAGAAAGTTAACACTGAATTCATGCACCCTGTCAAAATATGAACCAATATAGCAGGATAAGGTCTAATCCGTAAGTACCATATGCAAAGCCGGAGATCTTGAAAGGACTTAAAAAAATGAATGATATAATTTTAAGCACAAAATTAAATATTTCATACTAAATCTTTAAAAATACTTATCATAAACAAAAAAAAGTTAAATTTTAAGCACTGAATTTATCATATAAAGTGAAGATTAAGAGTTAATTTTAGAAATCTAAATCTTAGAGGTAGTTTCTCAGGAAAGAACAAATCCAAGCCAACCAGGATCAAATCAAGCCTTTTGTGACTTGTGCTGTGAACTGGTAGAATCATTGAGACAGATCAGTGTCTTTAGGTTCGCCAATAATTTGCATATAAATAACTTATGTTCAAATCAATGAAAAGACAAAGTCCTGATTTCCATTGTCAACATTGATTAAATAAGTCCAGAACATGAGGGTAGGCAGAATTCCATGTACACCCTTGTGCAACTTAAATGAAACAACTGCTTTAGTTTCCTTTCTTTCACCATACAGTCAAGTTTTAGACTCACTGTAGTATCAGAGTGTAATTGATTTTTATTTTTTCCTCAGATTAGCTCATTTGCAGTTGTGCGCAGTAAAATGAATATATTTTTGGGATGTATGATGAAATTTGTTTGGCCTTAAAAAATATGGCATCATCCATGGTTGGATCAGATTTTTATCACACCCACACACAATTGCCTCGTATGTCAATTAGTTGTTCTATGGATATTGTCTGTAATAAACGCTACTCCATAAAAATGTACAAAAATTGTGATGCCGCACAAAGACTAGCAAGCCTTACAGAGATCATGAATATTGTTAGTGTCAGCCTTTCAACTGTCAGTCATGCCATCAAGGCAAAGAAACAAACTGGAATCATTAGTCCAAAATGTAAAGGAAAATGCCGTCAGAAGAGAAAAACAATGCCAAGAGACAATGTATCCATGATCAGGGAAAGTGAATGATCCTAGGAAGACATTTGTTTTGCTTCAATTAATTTGCATAAGAGTGTAGGTTTAGGGGATTGAGTGAATTGAAAATTTAAACAGTCAAGAAGGCTCATCTATTCAAGACATGAGAATAGCTTTTTAAAATTTCATTAGAATATTTAAAATATTGACATTGGAGTAGATAGACTAAACTATTGCCCGGTTCACACTCCACCCACAGCTATTGAACAGGTGAAGAGGCTCATCCCTTGTTCCCTGTTTAGGATGTGGTTTCCAGCTTTCTCTTTTCCAATCTTTTCACTGTTTTCAACTGAAGTAGATAGACTAAACTATCGCCCGGTTCACACTCCACCCACGTCTATTGAACAGCTCTTACGTAGCCCCCTGCACATCAGTGGTATTACCGCCTTGCTCGGGGTGATATGATTAAAAAAAAAATAAAATAAAATAAACAATATTTACAGACTATAACTTATTTTCACTTAACTTGATGAGTAATGGTTAAGTAATCAATTATAAAATCAAAATTCTCTACAAAAGTTCCTGATGAAAAGCTTTTCAGATTTAATGAGTTTAATAAGTAAAATAATTTCAGAGAAATGTGTTTTCAAAAACAGCTAAAAGCCAACTTTCCCTAACCACTCCATCCATGTGGTTTGTTTACATAAAGTCATATTTGCTGGCTTCTTATAGAAGAAATTTGGAGGAAATGCCATTATCTAAAATCCTGTTAAGTGGCTAAAAGACAGGATTGTGAAATTGTCAAATCTGCTATTGCATCACTGGTGACAAGTCAGCAGGTCTAGGATTCCCATACAAACAATGCCAACAAACCAAAGTAGTAAGAGGTTTTTATGATATAAAGGCAAATTAACCAACATGTCTAGTTTAGGAAAGAAACCATTGACCTGAACACAAGTCTAACAACATTCTATAAGTAGATATGTAAATACAAGCAGGCATATTTGTAGAAATATAAATCTTAAATAAGGCTCCAATTTTTCTGTTAAAATGTCTGCAATTTGTATATAGCACTATTTAGCCAGCCTCATCAGCATCACTTGATATGTTTACAATCCAGTTCTCTACAAAGAGAATAAGCCGCATTACTTGGAAATCACCTTAGAATGAAGCTGTGGTTAATAAGATACTTCAGCTGACTATATACTACTGTACAGGGAATTAGAATCTCACTGGGTGCCAAATTACATGCTTGCTATGTAACAAGCAAGCTTAGTTTAGCTTAATACACAGGATAGAAACTTGAAAAATTGGGACATTAACATAATTTAAGCAACAAAATATGCTAATAATTCTCTATCAAAGAGAATAGATCATTATGCCTGAAAATTCAAACTTTACTCAATCATTAATCCAATTTCCAAAACAGACTTTCTAAAGAGAATAGCACTTATATATAATTATCTGAACAATATATATGTATGGGGAATGTACACATGGGTATAAAATGGCTCCAGTCATCTTTCAATGAAATATAATCCGAATTATACAATGATGGTTGTATTTCTGGAATAATTTTATGAAGACTTAAGTGGCTAGAGGACTGTTTTTAATGCTTTTATAGTTACACAATTTTTAAACAAAGAAAAAAAAACTAAGTTCTAATAAAGGTATTAATATACTATCTTATATACTAGTCTATCTTTAGTAAGAGTTCAAGACAAGTTATGACAGTAAAATGATTCCTTTGTATTTTTGCCAAGTTTGTCTGCTTTATAATTTTCTATCTAACTTCTACACAAAAATGTTTTTAATATTGCTTTTTTCAAAGTTTATATTTTTTTATTATTTAAACATAAGAATTTTTTTTTGTACCAAACTATTACAAACAGTACCTATTACTATAGAAGACAAGCTCATACAACAAAACCTAAATCCACTTTCTCAAGGAAGAATAAGTTTTTTTTTCTTCAGAACCTTCCCAGAGTCCTGTAAATAAGCATGAACTCCAAATTTAAAGATTCCACATGAAAATTTAGCAAAGTATCTTCTGTGGGCTGTGCTCCTTCAGGATATAGGCTATCATAGCTTTCCACATCTCCCAATCCCTAGTGGCTCTCAGTACGCTTTCTCCTGTTACCCCACCCAAACACGGCTTTGCCATCCATTTGCTTAAGTCTATCAAGTATGTTATGCATTTCTTTCCTCTGTCACTCTTTCCCTCTGACCTGTGAGTTTTAGATTTTCCAAGTGTTCCTTCCTCATTACATATCCCAGGAACTTCAGCTGTCTTTTCTTGATATTAAGTATTAGTTTCCTTTTCATTTCCATCCTCTCCAAACCCTCATCATAGCTCACATGTTCAGTCCATGGTATCCTCAACATAAAAAAATAAACACTGTACTGTTTTTGTGTGTAAATTGTAAAGGTAAATGAAATATGTATATTACTATTTCTTCAATTTCATCAATTACTGCAAGGAATATATGTGTGGCTTTGAGGTTCTCTCTGAATGTAGATTCTACAGTCTTGTGCAACATAAGATAAACTTCTTCCCTCTTGGATAAGTGTTGATATATTCTCCTGTCATCAACCCTCTCATATATGCACATCCTAAGCAGAACTGGGTTTATCACCTTTTCACATGCCAGGAAGTGCATATCTGCACTTGGCTCAGATGAAGCAATTAGTTACACCAAGTCACACACACTACAGTCTGTGATAGGTTAATTGTCGTCTAAATTACACAAACATGAAAACACAGACATCTCATTTTAACAGATATATTTACCAAAATTATACAAAAATATCTTGAAATACGAAAAGAGTAAATTTATTAAAAAAGAAAACATTGGCTTTAACCACAACCTACAGATGATTTCAGAATCTTATGTAACTCTTCTCGTCAGTCTCCTTGTTTAAGTTGATGAATGCTGTCAATCTTTGCCTTCAGGTTATCTTTGGTGTTATATGGAGTTTTGTTTTATCTCTTGTAAAAATGCACTACACACATAACCAGGTGGGTTGCAGTCAGAGGAATTAGGCAGCCAGATGTAAAGGGTGATATGGTTGCAGAAATTGTCTAACAGCTATGAGTGGGTTCTCTTGCTTGTGTAGCATGGTGCTAAGTCCTGTTACCAAATATATGTTTCTTCAACTCTATTGATTTGAGACAGCACTACCTTCTAGACACTTGAGGTAGGCCTCCTTGTTGAGTGGATATATCAACAACTTTCTGATTCCTCTGCACTGTCCCCAAATTGATATCCCATTACTGAAATGTTTGTATTGATGCTTCCAGTATGAATGTCAAGCAGTAGTTTTTAAATTTCTGGTGGAGTGCATTACATCATCACGCTTTTTTTTCTTTTACAGACCATGCCCAACTGACACTACTAATCAAAAACAAATAACACACATGTGCAAAATTAAAATATAAAATGGTGACAATTTAACCATCGCACTGTGTGTGTTGGGGTTGTAGTAAAAATCTTTAAATTACCTTGGTTGATTACAATCAGAATTTTTTCTTATCTTTGAGACAGAAGAACCCCAATACTTTATGATTTTCAGTTATCTTTTCAAACACCACAAATTTCTTTAGACAAAATACAAACTGCTAAAGTTACACAGCTGTGAAAATCTCCATAGAACAATTAAGGACATTACTACATCAGTTATGAGCTAGGTACTATTTTTTTCTTTTCAACCACAGGTCTTCAGGGTTGCAAAAACAAAACTGAAAAGTGTTAGCAACAGAATGTTGACTCTAAAGTCCTGACCTGACATCTGAAAGCAAGAAGGAAATCATGCCATTCAAAATATCCTGACGATACAAAAACCCTTTACAAAGTTCAGAATAAACAAACAATATATTCAGACAACACTATACAGAAGAATCAGTGTTCCCAGTTAACTTTTTTTTTAATCTCCCTTTGCCAATAACTCTTCCATAAAAAGAGTGAATGACTAGATGAAAGAGTTACTGATAATTTGTAGCAATAAAAGTTTAAATAAACCAAAATAAAGTGAAATAAACAAATAAAACGAAATGTAAAATAATAAAAAAATAACCTAAATAGAAAATACTTTTTCTGTCTTCTGTATACCAATGGAAAAATATTTATGAGAAAAAAAAAAAAGGCAAATTTTGTTTGTCAATATCCTAACTGTAAAACTAAGTATTAGAAGTGTGAAAAATTTTACTTGCACACTGATGATATGAATTATGAAAGCAAAATTTAAAATTTTTGCTTAATATAGAAACAAATAAAATAATTTTAAAAAATTTAGATTTTTTCAATATTAAAATACTAGTGAAAAAATTTCCTGAAACATCCTATTATTGCATAATGTTTGCAAATTGATTTCACTTAAATTGGTGCAGCTAACCATTGGAAACAAATCTGTAGTTAAAAAAAAAAAAAAAAAAAAAAGTAAAAAATTCTCCCAGGATTTCTATCATTCTTCTTTTCTCTTAAATCTCTCACAAACTTTCACGTATAAATCGATTAAGCAAGATTCACCGACTCGTATTTTCAGTTGAGCTTTGCTACTTTTCTTTCTTCCCATAATTCCACAATATCTTTCTATAAATGAAGTCACCACCTGTTTCCACTCTCCCCACCAACCAAAAGGTGACATTCCATTTTCTCTTCAAACTATGGTCAAAAGATCATACACCCAGATCAGCAGATTGCACTCTTTGTGTTGCTGTAGTTTCATTCCTATCACCTCCATGTTCAGCATTTACATCATCTGCAAGGAACACTCACCTTAAATCCAAAATGCGCTATGACATACCATCAATAGTTAAGTTGTTAAGTGATTGCACTCTAGTCATCACCCCTCTCCCCCATGGAATCATGCACTGCATGTTTGATGGCTTCACCCAAACCTCTCCTCTATTTGATTCTGGGCAGCACTTCATCAGCATATATGGATATATCTTTCAGGTACATCTACTCATACCTTTGCTGTGTTGTCTTCTTTCTCTGTCCAATCTTAGGTGCCATGTTGTACCAAAACCTGGCTTCTACAGATGATATCCCTCCTCTTTCAGCCAGTGCCTTCATGGTTCAATTGTGTTGCCTCACTACTCCATTTCACCCTGGCCTGTAAGAAGCTCTATAGTACCTTCTTTTCCATTTTTCAAGCATTGTTTGGACAAGTTACGAGCTGAAAACCATGGCATTATCCATTACTACCACCTCTTCTGGATTTCATTCAAGAATCATCTTCTCCAGTTCTGCAAACAATTCCCTCCATACCACCAGTTGCCTAGGTCCATAGTCAATCATCAGCAAGTATGCAACCCTGCTATAATGGGTTATATCAACAGCTAACCACCTCCAATTTTTTGTCATTCTAATCTCACCAAGATTGTGCACATTCAATAGATAGACATGCGATGCAGTTCCTGATCACACTCTGAACTTTTTTCCTTTTTATGAGCCAGTTGACTTTTCGTACCAAATATAGCGTCTTGTCTACTACTGTATAATGTCTACTGTGAAACTCTTCTAGTTCCTTGGTCCCTAAACAGCATACCGGAGCCTCTTCCTTCTCATTGTAGACCAACCATCTTTTTGTTTATTTGAGTTAGTGCATCCACCTTATTTCTTTTTGAAGGCACAAACACTGCTTTCATCCATAATCTAAATTCAGTTATTAATTCTCTCAATATTCTTAATATCTGCTTTACTATCATCACTCCAGTACCTTTTGTTCATATTCTGCTCTTCTCTACAGTAAAATTCACCTAACTTAGTACAGTGGCTGAATCAGTTCTTACTTCTACCTCTCTTAACCACCACTTTAAAGCCAAATTAACACCTTTTAACATAGCCTCTAATTCAGCCACATTAATGTGGTTATAGTCATCCTTTCTTCTCAACCATGCTGCATCTTCTGTGAAGAAACTGCCAATCTCTACAATCATGCCTATAGCATTACTGCTACTCCGATTTTCAGTTTAGTGATGTGCCAAGTTCTGGTCATAGGGTCTTCTTTCTCTACTCCAGTTAAGATCTCCTGCATTAGATACAGTTTCATCATTGATTTTACATTCCCAGTCTATCCCACTCTTTTTTTTTCACATAGCAGCAATACAATAACAGCCATTCAGCAATGAGGTAGTGCTCCAACAGCTTTCCACAGATCGAGAAAAATTGTCACCTACTCATTTCTCCTGTGAGACCTCATTGCTGCTTCCAAATGCCACTTTTCCTCCCCTCAGATCAAAGTCCAGCACTGCCTCTCCTGGGTTCTGATGGCTTTGCTGTCAATCTGAATTTATTAAGATAATCTACTACTTTCTGCATCAATACCTTTGTTATATCTATCATGATGTCATCAATGTACAAAATCAATAGCTTCTTTTGTCTTATTGTCAGTACAGATTTTAGTACTGCCACCATAATTTTTGGTACAGCATTAAGTTCAAACCCCAATCAAGTCAAGCTGTAAGTTTGACTCTTATATCACTAGCTGGTACTTCCATAGTTTCCCTATGACATGTAACTGCAGGTTAGCCGACTTAAAGTCCCCAATCATACTTTCTCATTTTTTAATTCCACACATTCTTTTTTCTCTTCTTTCTATTTACAAAATCATAACTGTTATAGTTGATAGCATATAGAGTTAGGCTAAATACAAATACTGGTAGTTGAGTGGGTAAACATTAACCTCACAAATAACTTCCTATAAAACCGAGTTTTTTTTTTTGGGGGGGGGGGGGGTGTAGACATTTAACTTTTATCACAGTATGTGACTTAATTTGCTGGACAAAATGCTTATTCTGCGACTGAAGGTAAGTGATTTCTAAATTTGTTTGAATTTCATAGTTGTGCTGTCATATACTGCTATAGCAAGAGAAAACATCTTTGAGAAAAATGAACAATAAGGCTATTACAATTGAGAAGCCTTGAAAAACGTGCAGTGGAAAGGGAAGTAATATTAATGCGTTGTGCAAAAGATTTAAAAATGAAAAAGGAAGATAAAGATCTTTTAAGTTATTAAATGTAATATTTCTTAAAAATAAGGAATAATGGATGCATCTTAATGGTTGAGTGTACAACAAGTAGCAAATATCTCTAATATCAGGCTTGTTATTACAAAAACATCAGCATAAAGGAGAAAAAGAAATAAAAATACTAAGAGCTGTTCAACTGAACACAGTCTGAGTTTTTTTTTTTTTTTAATTGTTATCACCCCTGTTAACATCTAACACAGTCTATCCCACAAGTTTGGAAGACCGATTGTCTTCCCATGTACCTGAGAGGGGCCGCCAGGGGGACATGAGGAAGAGGAGAAGACCACGAGGGACATTCTGGATTATGTTCTCTTAGAGACCAGTCGCACACAGCATTTGGTCAAATAAATATATTTATTATACTTACAACTGGTTGTTGTTTATCTTCATTAACATTGGCAGCAGCCACTAAAACACAAGGAGTTACTGGGTGTAGAAAAATTAAAACCAGAAACATTAATAATAAGTAGAAAGAGAAAAGAGTAATCAGGAGGACAATAGATATTGCATTTAAATTTTTGAAGATTCAAGTTGACTGAAAAGTATGAAGCCAGAAGGGAGTTCCACAAGCTAAAAGTGCAAGAAAAGACACTGTTAGCATAGAAATGACTACACTTCACCAGCTCAGAAGCCAGTTTAGAAACATACTCCTTAATGAATACATGGATATCATTAGGTTCATATGCTATATGCGAAGCTAGATGATAGCAGGAACCATGGAAAGGGTTATATCCATATCACTCAACAGAGACTCAGTTATAGGAGGAAAGTTAAAGGTAGATTTATTCTTGAACTTTTTTTTCAGGTATACAGTAAGAAAGATTATCCACTTCAACTGAATATTGATATGGAATATTATATGGTTTGTGTAGCTCACATTATTTGATATGAGCCAAACCGAGCCAACAGAGAGATGAGTAACCATCAGGCTTTCTGCCTGTCATTGATCTCTATATAATATTTATCCTTATAGTAGAAGAAGGATGTAGAACATTAAGTGATACATTGTGGTAACAACAAATGACAAGAATCAAGTTTAACTGTTAATTTGAATAGCACCTTTTTTCTTTAACATGAGGCTTATAATCAAGATAAAGATCAGATTAGTCCAAAATTTGAGCCTATTTTAAGCAGGAAATAAAGCTTAAATTTTTCTTAGCCAATTTTATTGAAGTGAAATCTCAACTTTCTCGAATCTTGAAATAATTTTTTTTTTTTACAATAAATTTATGCTCTTTGTACTTTGAAATTAAGAAAAATTCAAACTATAGAGTTTGCTAAGCATGGCCAAACTCAGCTTGAATTACATGTTTAAGAAAAAAAAAAAAATAGTGGGGTAAATTTCATACATACAAAATCTAATGATCCTTTTAAGTTGTCTTCTATTGTACTTAACAGAGACAGGCAGGCAGGATAGCTGAAAATATCCAAAATGAAAACATAAGTATGACTTATTTGCAAATACTTTGGTGGGGGGGAAGTATGAACCCATTTCTTCTCCCTCCAGCTAGAAGCTAAATAGCAAGATATACTGAGATGTATAGCCTTGTTGGGATCCAGTCTAGGAAAAAGACAACTAAATTCAAAACCTCTTACTATGGATCACTAACATTTAATTGGTCAAGCATCATGAGTGTTATATCCCTGAAGGAATGGACGGATTTCTTCAAGAAGTTAAGTCGTAAATCTGTTCTAATAAGCTTTATCACTGGTACTTTTTTTTTTTTTTTTTTTTTTTTAAATCAAAACAAAACTAATTTTCATACCAGAAATAATGGTAAAGACTTAACATTTTATTAAGCTTTGATTAATCTACTTTATATTTCTCAACAGTTACTCATCTAAGTATTTATCAAGTTTAAACCTGCTTAACTTTTGTGGTCAGATAAGAACTGGTACATATAGCCTAATCTGACTGTTAGCCCTAATAGGATAAAGATACAATCACCTTGAATACTAAGGAATACAAAGCATAAAAAAGAAAAATTAAGAAGTATACTAAATTACTAAAATAGTTTTTATACTCACAAATTATCAAATTTGTTCTGATTATCTGTGCATTCACTTCATTTTTGTTTTTCATCTTTGGGGAGTCAGGGCCATATCTCAACATGAAAATCACAATTAGTACAAGACAGTTTTCTCTTTTCCTTTTCTTGCATTAGATATTAAAAAACATTTCCAGGGGTAAAATCTACCATGAGAGTCAAATTGTTTGACTTGTTAATCTTACAACACCCTAATTTCAAGTTCTTATCTTACTCATGGGTCAAGTTGAATAAACATACACTAGATTTTCCTGTATTATAATTTGTTTAATTGTTGATTCAAAAGAAACTTGGGATTGGGTGTAGGTTAGTTTTTACAGAATATCCTGTTGAACAGAATTGCCTCAAATGAAACCAGTCAAAGTAAGCCAAAATGTTTATATAAAATCAATTATTGGTGTCATTCAATGGTTTTACTGTTATCAGTAATTTTTTCACTTTCCTATCTTAAGTGTTTGTTCTAAACTCAGTCTCCTAACTGTATCAAGTCATCCCATGTTTTGTTTTTTTTTTAATACCAAAACTACATTGAGTCACCCTGTATTTTTATCCAACCTACCTTGAGCTTCTTCCAAGTATTTTCAACCAAATTATCTCAAGCCTCTCCCCAAATATTTTTTACCAAATTACCTCAAGCCTTCACAAGTTTTTTTACTCATCTACCTCAAACTACCTTAAGTATTTATAACCTAATTTCATTTTTTTTTTTTTAACCAAACTACATCCAGCCAACCCAAGATTTTTCAGTAACTCTCAAAAGACTAAAATGATTGAAGCTTGCTTTTCTTCTTTGCAGTTAATTTGAGCATTCATTAACATAATTTAACATTTTTACATGTGTATAATTTTTCAGAGTAATTTCCTTTGGGGATAGTGGAGATAATTGTCATATTTCTTTCTATTATAAATCCTATTGTGATGATTCACAATACTAAATATATTTTTGTCCCTGAAATGTATAAGATATAGTATGTTCTGTTTTGTTTGTTTTTTGACTACTGTTTAAATGACATGACCTTTCAGGATATTTTTTTTATAATTGTTTCACCCCCAAGCAAGACAGGACTGTCACTGGTGCACAGAGGGTTACAGTGAGAGTAAAGAAAAAAGTACAAGGGAATGTTAATAAACAAATGGAATTTAAGGAGACATAAGATGACAATTGATGTTGCATTTAAACTTTTAAAAATTGTCAGTCAGTTAAGTGCCATATGTGAAACACGCTTGGGCGATCATGTCTCGAAAGAGACATGACCAATTGGGCAGAAGATTATCCTGCAGTAGGTTGCCATTGCTTTCTGCGGTAGACTGGTTGCCAGCCAAGGCTATAGAACCCAATCTGTCCTGTTATTTAATCCATAACTGGAAGGAAGAGACGGATTAATACCTTTCCCAAGGGTATCCACATGTAAGTGAATGCAATGAATTCAACTGAAATTCGAACTCAGCTCCCCCGATTTCTCATTCCACTGCACCACAACACACATCCGAGCTATGAGAAAAGCAAGTGCAAAAAAATAAAAAATTAAAAAATAAAGACTGTTAGAGTAGAGAAGGCAGTTATATTTTAACTATTTCAACTTTGATGCCAATCTAGTAGCACGTCTAAATAGACGTGGTTGGGGCACTAGGTAAAAAAGATCATCAGAGCAGTAGCCATAAAAATGTTAGTAGAAAAGACAGAGGGAAGCCACATCCCATTGGTGAGACAGTGACTGAAGTTGAACAGCCAAATCAGGATCGATTGAGTTGCAGATCTTTTTGGGATTTTGTCAAGAATCCCCAGGTAAATTGCAGATCACCTGACAAGATATGGCAACAGTATTCAATGCATGGACAAATGGTAGATTTATAAATGTGCAAGATGGATTCTGATGGCCAGAGACAGTGACCTAACCGTTTTAATGGTAGATGTAGCTATTGTTTCAATATAGTCATTCCACTTGAGGTGGGTTGAGAGAGTGAGGTTAAGGAGGTGCAGTGTGTTGCTTTCTGGAAGGCTAGTGTCATCTATACTGATGGAAGAAAGTTCCTCTATGGTAGGTAAAGGAGAGCATTTTTTTTTTTTTTTTTTTTGGTAAGCATTCAAATTTATGAGCCATTTCTTACCCCAATCTAACACAGATTGAATGTCCTTTCCAAGAGCAGCAGTGAGGTTTACTTTGTCAGCCTTTGCAGATTTCTTATTGAGGTGGGAGTAAATGGTGGTTTGTCTGTTTTGGGTTTTATGGCATATCATCCGATATGGGTCATTTAATGCCAAATCCAGACTGCGCATATATATTAAATATATATACTTTGTAAACATAATTTAAGGATAATGTCCTTAAACCACAGCTCATTTATTCTTACTTTGATTAACTCCAGTAAATGATTTCAGATGTTTCTATCTGGTATAAGTTGGTTATTTATATAAAGTAGATTGATTTATTTGCATGTCTAATTGGTGTAGTTTTTCCACTACCAGTTTTATTTACAGTGGGTAAAGTTCTGATGTAGTATTATCCAACAGGAAGTTAATTGTTTGGGTTTTTATGGTATATTAATTAGCCCGGATTCCTCTGTAATTCCACCGTAGGATTGCATTATTTTGTAATTTCATTTTTTGGTGTGTAATTTTTCTGAATTGGGGTTATTGCTCTTTTTTTATTTGTTTTTAGTGTTTGGCTCATCGATTTCCATCCTTTCCAGGAAACTAAACCCATTTTGTGTCAAATTTCTAAGTTGGTGGTTCTGTAGGTTGACTTGTTAAGTTTGAAATCTTTATAAGTTCCCATGAGTAAGATGGAGTATGGTTTCTCTTAGATTGTGAGGGGTGTTCTTCTTTGTTCTTGTTTGATTCAGGGTTTTGTATATTATTTTTCTCATTGTTGTCACTTTTAGAAGTTGAAAGACAGATTGATGATCGTTGCAAATTCTATTTTTTAGTAGGAGTGGTCTGTGTGTGATGTTTTTTTGCTATTTCTTTTTCATTCTTTATTTTATCATAGGTTTTTTTAATCTGAGTAGAGGCTTCCAATTGAAGTGTTAGTTGAGTGCTATTGGTGTGTTCTTTCTTTAGTTCTACCTGAAATTTTATCCACTCACTTGGGTCTAATTTTATAAGTTTTTCAATTAGCATTCTATATTTTTCTCTTCATTGGTTGCTTCAGCTCTCCGTCTAACAGAAGCATAGCTAATCTCACTCATATAGAGCTCCACAATTTTTCTGGCCTCCAGGAAAGATACATTTCTCTTATGTTTTACTTCAATGATTTCTTTTTCTTTCCTGTAGACGTCACAAGATCTTGCATATGCTAGATGGTCCTGTTGACAATTTGGAGATCTTAGTGGTTTCAGACATTCCTCCTCTTTATGATTTGGTTCTTTTCCTCCACATTTGGCACATGTCTGTCGTCCTCTGTAAGTGTCCCTGTGGTGTTCAAATTTCTGACATTTGAAGCACCTCAGGGGAGCTGGAATGTGCTGTTCGACTTTCTCCAGATAATATCCCATTTTGACCATTTTAGGGATTTGGGGTTGATTAAAAGTCAATATATAGGAATTAGTTTCAACATTTTTGTCACCCTTATGTTTACTCTTTATATCTGTCACTCCCTGTTTTCCCAGGGCCTCTCTTGTTTCCTCTTCTGACGCTAAAGCCAACTCCCGGCTTCTGATTACACCTTTGGAAGTGTTTAGCTTCTCATGTGGATAGGCTTTGCATTTGGAATCATGAAGTTTTTTTTGTAGGAGGTTTTCTGTTTGTCTCCTGTTATCCACCTCAACAAGTAAGTTTCCATTTCTCAATTTTTTGACATTTTTTGGGGTTGCTCATGTAGAGATTACTCTTTTAATCAAGAATGGGGAGAATTTAGCGAGACAGACCTCTTCCAAGGATTCAATGATAATGAATCTGGGGAAGTCTGCTGTTTCACATTCAGAGTCCGATTCGGATAAATTTCTTTTAGCTTTTTTTTTTTTTTCAAAGATGCCCTGTTTTGGTTTTTTATTTTCACTGGCCCTGTGCTCCACCACGGAGTCCAACTTGAGAAGGGAATGAACCAAGGGTGAAACCCATTCGCCTTGGCTGAAACAGGGATACACAACCAGTATACTCATATTGAGAGCAAGTCTTGAGCCTCTGCAAAATTTTGATTATAGAACTCTTCAATTTAACAGTGATGAAAAAGTCTTTTGCTCTCAACACAGTTGATCCTCAGCCCCTGCCTTCTAGCTCATAAGATAAAGGGGTGTGAAATGTTCCACTAATATAATTTCAATAATACTACTGGGATATAAAGAAATATATATGAGCTAGGGCATGTCGGTACCAGCCGATTGTTCGGATTGGGCCTCTCTAACTGCCTGTCTAGCCCAGGTAAGGGCCAAAGTGGTGTGTTGAAGTAACCTGACCTCTCTGCACCCGGGTTATGAACTTAACTACCAGGATTCCATCTCCAGGTGTTAAGAGTTGCCACCCACGGCCAACAGGGAAACTTTTACCCCCTGCACAGGTGCAGTTGATGTATTCTGAAGCTCCACCGACAGGGCGGGTAAATGGTGGTGTCATCTGCATAGATGCCTACTTGTGAACTTATATCAGGAAGATCATTGACAAAGATCAGGAAAAGCGTAAAACCTAGCATAGAGCCTTAAGGGACACCTGCATTCATTTGAGAGGATCTGAAAGAATGCCTTTTCAAAACGACCATTATTTCACAATTTAATAAAAGTGATTGGATTAAATTGAACAATCATCCACAGATACCCTCGCCCTGTAGATTACTTTTCCTTATTTGTGAATTACCATGTATTCTTGGTAACAATAGTAAAGTGATTTTCTGTTTTAATAGGTTGCTATGAAAGGCTAGAAAATCTTCTGTAGCCTGATATGCAACCCATAGCATGAGGAAGACAAGAAATGGATTCATGCCTTTCCTGAAGGCATTAGTATATAAGTGAACACAACTGACTAGGCTTGATTTCACGTTTTACATTGATACTCATTACATTACACATACATCTTTGGTATGGAGTCTAAAACCAGTGTAATTAATTATTGGACAGTATATTCCCTTCAAGAACTGAAGTGCTGTAACATTGTGAATTAAACCAACAAAGATGAAGATGATAGTCCAAATGAATTTGTTGAATAAAACCAGCCATTGATTATAATATGGTTACAGAAATCAACATTATTACATCTATAAAGCAATACCATATTTTTTGTGAATAACATGAGAAATTTTGAGCAAAAATTAGAAAGTGAGAATGTCCACAGGTTTTCAATTTTTTTTTAATCAGCTTAAAAACCTCTAATCAGCAAAATTGCAAATACACACAGCACAATAGACAATAAAACATAAAATAGGCAGGTGTTTTTTTTTTTACAAAAAGTATTTGATATATGTGGCAGTATTTGTTTCTCCATTTCTAATAAAAAACAATATTTTTTTTTATTTTCATAGTTTATTAATATACAGAAATATAATAAAGTCAAATGAAACAGAAAAGACACCTTAAAATGTATTACCTATTATCTAGTTAGCACCTTTCTCTGAAAATTCAGAAATAAGTTTAGAAACAAAAATTAGGGAACAAAAGCTGATGACTGAAATTGCATCTAAAATTTTAAAGATCAAAGTTCACTGGAAAGCAAAAACTCAAAGAGAATTCCACTAAAACTATTACCATAGAACTTAAGTTACATTGAGCAAGTTCAAATGTAAAATGATGAGACTTTTGCTACATCAACAATTGGCAACCAAAGAAAATTCATCAGAACTTATTAAAATACAGATAGAAAAGGCAAAGGGAAGCTTTGCTACTTTAAAGGAGAGAACAACTAAAGAAAAACATTCAAAGAAAGAGAGTGGGGAGGAGACAATTAAAAAAAAAAGTATTCAAAAAAGAGAGAGAGAGAGAGAGAGGACAATTAAAGAAAAGCATTCAAAAGATTTGTTAGCAAAAGGAGCAGCTCAAAAGGCAAATCAAATGAGTACAAAAATTTAAATATCTAAAGTATTTTAACAGGAAACAGAAATTGCAACACTGAAATCCAAAGGCATACTGGCATAGCCAAAGATGCATTCTAAAAACTCAACAGAGTATTCAGGAAAAAGAACTTATACTTAACATCAGAATATGAAATTTTAAATTTCTAGAGTATGTAATGAAGAGGGCTAGGAAAATTTCATACTCACAAGACAGATTGAAGGTAAGAGAACAAATGAAAACAATGCATAACATACTTAATGAGATTGAATAATTGGATGGTGGAAGAGGGTTTAGAAAATATAAAAAATTAAGAGCTATAAAGGACAGGAAACTGTAGAGAGCTATAACTGCCTATGTCTTGAGGAGAGATGGCACAAAGAATTTGGCACTTGTTATACTGTTTTGTGCATGTTTTCAAAATTAAAATTATAAAGGCTTGTAAGGATACAAAAGGTGTTTATCTCCCTTTGGTCACATGACAACTGCTTGCAATGTCACTCCTCAGTGACCCAAGCACTAGACACATTCTTTCAGCTAACAGCAACCAAGGAAGAAGGTTGTTCCCTTCCATCTAGGCAGAATCTGCTTACTGCCATGTTCCACTGGAGCATAAAACTCCTGCTGTCTTGTTGGGACATAGATGAAGCCTGCCGTATCCCTTTGAATTTGGACACTAAATCTGGAGTTCTACACTTCCAGTTATAAGTAAGATTTTTTTCCTTTTGTTCCTTCTGATATTTAGCATTGCATTAGATGTAATGGATATGTATTTCTCCACATGTGGACACTTGTTGATACATGTTTGTGTATTAATATAAAAGTTTCTTTGAGAACAAGCGTCCATTCATTCATTTCCTCGTTCCGCCTTACGGTTACATGGTGACCCATCTTAATATTACTAACTCACAAGGGAATAGAAATAAGACATATTTCTTCACTAAGAAAAGGAAAGATTTATCTCTTCAGGCTTTTTTTTTTTTAGGTGGAAGAATGAACATCTAAATTTTTTTCTGATTGAATAAAAGATTTTCAGAATTTGTCATGGCAGACATTTTATAAGCCATGGTGAAAAGAAAGGATATTTAAGTCTTTCCTAAACAAGATTGTCGGTATTTATGTTTCATTCATATTCTCTGAAATATAATCAAGTTGAAAATTTACAAGTATTTCTATTTTTTTTTTTTTGTTTTTGCTTATATTTTTTTGCATTCTGAACTTATTTGCTATTAACATTACATAAACATTATACTGTTGACAATTTTGAAATAAAATTTTAAGAGAAAACTACTTTAGGCTTATTTCTGCTGTAATTCACTATCCAAGCTTCTTTTCAGAATGTCAAAACCCTTAATGACTTAAATATAGAGCCACATTATTTTATTTTAGTAGAAAATAATACTATCTATGTAAACATTATTACATTTACATACACATTTTATGTACTAAATGTAACAATAGTCATAGAATGGATCATATATAAATTAAGTTTGATGTCTACATTAGCTTAAATTGGTCAATATATGATTTCAAAATTTATACAAATAAAACTGAAATTGATAGTTACTGAAGAAAATGGTTAGCTTAGTTAGACTTGTTTTCAGTCATGGCTTTGTTGTAACAGTAAAACAGGAAATGGAAAAGAATAATATTTAGCAGCTATGAACAAATAGCTAAACCCCCAAACTGGGGTCATTTAAGAGAAAAAAAAAATTTAGGCTGGGTAAGAGTCTTTAGCTTGAGATAGCAACTTGTCTGAGAGAAGAAAATCTCTGAAATAAAAACCTCTACATCTAAATCTACTCTGTGTAGAATAGAATAGGCTGAACTCTCTAACCTTGGTAGATAATCTTCCTAGAGATGATGTTTGGATAAAATACACCAGGTTTCTAGTCTCCAAAACTGGTTAGTGTTGGTAAGAGCATACAGCTGTAAAACTCACTCCAATGTTTCATGATGGTTCGATTATAGAACCATCAAGAAAACTCTCCAAACCATGCTAGCATGAAAACAGACATTAAACAATGATGATGATGAAATAATAAAAATAGAAAAAACAAAATCCTGTAAAATGCCCAGAAATAATTTATAACTGTTATTTCAGCATGCATTTTTTTTTCTTCATTCTCTTGCTTTTCTTTTCACACCACCTGTTCTTAAGTTTGGTATGAAAAATAATTTTTCAGTCTGAATATATAAATAGGTCTAAGTCTGACCAATATGGTTTTCAAATTTTGGTTCAATTATCTGTCATGATCACAAGGTTACTTTATATAGTAACAAATCTATAGAAATATTTCTAAACCACTTAATACATATATGCCATGAGGGAAATGCAAGCAAATAGCAATCATGAATAAGTAACATTTGACAAAATTTTGGTCCAATTAAAACTGTTATATGATCTGGGAATTGCATATTACATAATTATATTAATATACAGATTGTTCTTGCAAATTGCAAAGAGCTGACTTTCCCCAAGAAAGGCAACTTTCAAAATTCAGATGTAGATTTTTTTTTTTTTTTTAAACAATTTTTGCCAGTAATTTTAAATCAAAAATAACTATTGAGGTTTCAGTTCTTTGCGAAAGTGATGTAATTTTCAGATTAAACAATCCACTCATGTTACAATATGATATTTGAAAATGAACTCTAAAAACAGGAAACATCTTTTTTCTTCTTTCCCATATTATATTGGAGTCAATACAGATTAATATTCATGTACTAGTGAGTTTGATGTGTGTGTGTAATTATTAATACATCTCAATGCAAATTGACTGTACTGTGATAATCATACTGCACAAAGATCCATGAATGATTTTCGTCTACCTGTGATGTGCATAAACTTTTTATTGTCATCAGGAAATACGTAAGACCTAGGATAGAGCCTTGAGGAGCACCTGCGTTCGTATGATACTATCTGGAAGTATGCCCATTCAATACTACCTTTGTTACACGATTTGAGAGAAACGACGGGATTATATCAAACAAGCGTCCAGTTATACCATAGCTCTATAAGTTGCGTAGAAGGCCAGCATGCCAGACTGTCAAATGCTTTGGAAATATCTAGGGCAACAGCTCTAGTTTTGCCCTTCTAATCGAGAGCCTGGTATATATTCTAATCGAGAGCCTGGTATATATACTCTGTGATGGTTGTTAGTATATCAGCAGTAGATCTGGTGAAGCGGAAATCATATTGTCATTACTTTCATGGCTTTTTATTTCCGAGTAACTCAGAAAAACTTATTTTGTGAAAAATTTCCAAGACCAAACTTAACAGGTTTTGAAAAAACTGGTCCCTTCTCAATAGTTAATTGCTGACTCCCCCACCCAAAAAGAGAAAGAATTGTTTTATAAAAATAAGTTTCAGTAATAGAAATGAACAGAATAAAACAAAAGGATTATTTTCTCTACCTTGACCAGTGTAAACTTTTTCTTTTTTAAATTGATGAAACATTTTTAAATGTATTTAATCACTCTTTATATTATGTTAAATTTATAAATAGGTAAGTAGACCATTTTAAAGTAATTTTTTAACACTAGCTTGTTGCAAATATGTATTGTCAATTTGCCACAGATACTTGAAGGAAAATAAATTCCCTCCTTCCTCTCAAATGAAATGACAACAACATGAAATAGTATAGAAAGTTACATTTTCTTGTGACTTTTTTGTAAAGTTGTACCATATTATCCATTAAAATTTCTATGTAGTACATATATGGCACTAAAATATTTAATTTTTCACAATATTAAAGAATAGAAAGGAATCAGGTGTTTAACTATGATATTACCTTGCACAGATTTTAATAATAAAAAGCATTGTTTTATAAAGTTGTAGTCATAGTTTCAAAATGAATGCTTACTAAAGACTAAACTAATGTTTAGAATAAAAAAAAACCTGTTGGCTAAAAACATATCTGCAAAGCATAAAATTTAAGGAAAGCATATAGAAGTCATGACTCACTTCCAGTTCAGTGTATGTGCAAATCTTAAAATAAGAAAAATAGGCATACATTACAATGCTTATATCTTATAGACAAACAAGACAAAAGAGTAGAGAGCATAGCTTTTTCTGTATATATTTATTCTGGAGATGAGAAGCAATTCATGATCTACCTTTGTTTTTAATTCAAAATTAAAATTTGTTTACAGTTAGTACTGTTACTGCATGTTTAATTTGTTAAAATATATTTTGTTAGGCTTAATAATATGATTGCTTAAAAATGAAACCAGTTTGAGCAAATGACTAAAGGCCATTTATACATATAATCTATTAAAAGTGTCCTATGCATAATCAGACAATATTTCTATGTTTAATAAAATTTGCTACTAATTTGGATATTATAATTATTACATAATATGTTTGTTCATTATATTTTTCAAGAGAAATCGATAAATCCTACTTATGATTTATTGTTGGGGAGGGTGAACATGGGAAACAACTGATTGATTTGTTTTTATGGCTTAATCCCTTGTGAGTCATTTTAAATGGAAATATTTTTTGAATTCTGGGAATACTTTTTTTGAATGAATATTGCATTAACAGTTTTTTGGAGATACTTATTTCTCCAAATAAAGTTGCTGGGAGAAGGAGAGTTGGATTTTTACCTTCCCTATGGATATTTGTGCATAAGTGTATACAATCAACTAAACTGGTATTTGAACTCCACTCAAAGTCAACTGCAGCAAAGCTACCTTTGATAAAAAAAAAAAAGTAACGGAGGATAGTTTTGCTAAAGAAATTATTCTATGTATTCTTAGAACTGGCTCCCTACCTCACCTTCGTGCCATATAACACATTTGTAAGTTATATCCGAGTTTTATATATATGTCATGGAATGGATGCACATGTGCATTAAAAGCAATAAAAAACTTGCTACGAGATACACATATGAATTGCATGACAGAGAATGAGTTCAGATGAAGGATTTATTTAAGGACATGCTTTCATTTTGTTTTACTTTATTAGAATTTTAAATAAAAATGCAACATTTGTTGAGTTTAATGGTTAGATGTGATTGGCAAACAAAGCAATTTCTCTGAGGGAAAACAGATGCACGTTCAATTCCTGTCAAAGACAGAATCTTTCTTTAATAGGGTTTCTCAATCTAGGCTGGTTCATAGTAATTTCACTGTTTTAAAAAAAAATAAAAACAGGATAGCAACTGAAATACATATATCTACTAAAAATAAAGTTTATATAGTAAACAGAAATTAAACCAGAGAGTAACAACTTTTAAATTACATGAGATAACAATGCGCCATGACAATACTTCAAGTTGTGTACATATCAACATAAAAATTACTGACCGCCAGGATTGTGTAACCATCCACAATTTACTTAACTGTATTATAATCACGATGTTTTCTGATGTTCAGTTCTGGGACTATAACCTAACCCACTTGGATTATGCAAACCCAACACCGTTCTGCTGCTAGAGTTAGGAGGTTACTCTGTGTTCAATGAGGAAACAAAAAAGGTTTAAACTGTATCAACTGGTCAAAGCTGATGCATGTGGAAGATGAGCATCCCTGATCAATGGTCCATCATCTTTGACAGCGACCTTGTCTAGTTCATAAAACAGAGCTTTGAAGTTTCCAACACTGGCAACCTCTACATGGAGCTCGACAGAAGATATGGGCTGACTGCAGGTGTCATGAAAGGCCCCTTGAACCCACTATAGCAGTATTGCAACATCTTCTGATGCATCAAGCTAGGAGTTTACAAGACTGCCATCCTCTCTGTGATACCACTCATATCCATGAGTTTAAGTCTTGCACTTTCAAGATCATCCTCCACACCATCGCTCAGCAACAGTGTTTTTGCAATAACCTGATCATCGCCCCCCACCAGTCATCTACCAGTACAAACCACACTGCAAATAAACTCACAACTGCTGGAAAGATATTGTCTACCAGAGACACCATCAGATCAATTGGTGGTAGAGTATGTTCCAATACTCTGGCAAAATCATGATAGCTGAAGGGACAAGGTGGTTGTTGTGGGCTCAATACTTTCATAGCACAAGATTTAGCAGCAGCAGATGGTACATTAAAGCAAACACTTCCAAAATAAGTAGAAATCAAAAATTTAAGAAATTATACTTGCTGTATTTTATGAAGTGAATTTCCCTACATTACAAACATTTATAGCAGAATCTGAAATGACAAAAAAATACTTTAAATGCTGTGTATCTATGTTCTAGAATGACATGGAAAGTGACAACCAAACAGAATTAAATGAAGCCTTGATGCCATTTTAAATGGGGAAAAAAATGCTTCAATGCAAATTTATTTAAATGTTTCAAAATTAATGGATCCAAACACTAAATTGTTTTGTTTATTTTCATGGCTTATTTAAAGATTCCTATTTTAGGAAAATTTTTCTCTTAATGCAACAACTTACAGGGCAGTGGTTGCTAAAAAAAATTTTTTTGAAATATGAAGATTTATTATTAGATGGAAAATTATTCCTAATTTGAACTTTATACTCTAAAAAGGTTATCATACAATCATTTATTTTTCAACATTGTTCTATTATTTTTCCGTGTGATAAAATTAAACAGCCAAGCAAATCATTTTTAGAGCACTCACATCACATGATCAAAAGTATCAAGTTATTCTAAATTCAAATAAAACACCAGTGAGAATAAGTTGTATGTAGGCTTGGAATTAGATGGACATCATAAATTACTACTTCTGTAGCGGCTTGTCAAACTGCAATAAAAAAGATAAAATTTCTATGCAGCTGATGGCAATGGAAGGAACCATACAAAAAAAAAAAAAAAACTTATACAAAACCTGTCCGTAAATCTACAGCAGTCATACAAGCATTGTACACATTTTATTTCTGAGAAGAAAAGATTACTACAAATAGAATGATGAAAAGAAAAAATTCCATAGATAAAAGCCATAAAAGAGAAATAAGCACAGCTAAAGGTATCTGAACTATATATATATATATATATATATATATATATATACTCTACGGCTAAATATTCAGGAGCTTATCACCCCTGAACATGAGAAGTGTGTATGTGTGTATATATATATATATATATATATACTTAATTACAATAAGGCAGCACTAATAATTACAGGAAAAACGATGCTAACAATAACTTAAATTGTCAAATAACCCAAAGAGGACTACCTCATAGGTTGAATAATGGGGAAGAAAAAGAAACAAACCGTGCACAAGAACAATACGTCTAGTGCTCGTTTGGAAGAAAAAAAAACCCAAGACGAAACCTTAACAGTAAAGTGCTCTATACGAAAGTAGAGCAAAAAAATACAGTACACTAAATCTAAAATTGAGCCACCACCGACCGCAGTTTCACACAACGGATCGTCAGGGCAAGGCTCTGACGATCCGTTGTGTGAAATCGCAGTCGGTGGTGGCTCAATTTTAGATTCAGTGTACTGTGTATATATATATATATATATATATATATATATATATAAAGGGCTGGCTACTTGTATTTAAGGATACACATCTACTAGGGCAGCTAGCTAATTCCCATTCCAAATCCCTGCTCAGGCACACTTGGTTTTTCAACACCCACAGAGCCCACCTGTGATTTATACTGCAACTATACTGAGCAGACCTTAGTTACAGTTTCTAGGAGAGAGAGCATGTTATCTATCTTAAACAACAGTCTGTACAAAAGCCAGGATGCTCAAAACCATGGCCACAACTTGTGACTTTGAGCTAGCACAACCATCAACAACTCCTCAAAGGAAGCCATCTACCCAATTTCATTCACAAGGCTTGTGTCAACCCGTGGTATGGTCTTCAGGCATTTTTCAGATGTGCCACATGCTGGGATCGTCTTCTCCAAAACAATAACATCAGGAAGTCATTTTCCTGACAAATCGACTATGGTGAGATTCAAACCCAAGCTTCATGGTCAGAAAGTGAACATTCTAACCACTCAGCCACACACCCATATATATATATATATATATATATATATATATATAGATATGTGGACACAATGGATTTTATTACAATAGAGAATATACATATTAAAAATGACAGACAAGGTACTATTAAGTATTTTTATGTAATTTTTCATGTGTTCTTGTTTCTTTTCTTTTAAGAACCCAAATTATATTAGAATTGTCCAAACGTTTTGTATTTTTGAGCATTTTAGCCTATAATTTTAACCATTATCAAAAAGTTTGTTTTACTTGTAAATAAATATGTGTAAAGTTTGTATATAGTAAAAAAAAAAAAGTAATTCTTCATAATTGCTAATAGTATGTCCGAAAGCCCTCAAAAATACAAAACCTTTGAACAATTCTTTTATAATTTGAGTTCTAAAAAGACAAAAAAAAAAAATCATAACACATGAAAAATTTTCTAAAAAAAATTAATACCTTGTCTGTCATTTTTAATGGAACCTGCATAAAAGGAGAGACTTTTGCACAAATACACTATATATATATATATAGTTTTTTTTTTCATTACTCAATGACAATTATTTCAAAATAAAAGTAAGGCATTGTTAAAGAGCAAACACATGGCAAGAGCTGGTAGCAAAGAGAATGAACTGAGGTGACACTACCTCACTATTGTCCCTCTATGAGCATGACAGGAGGAAAATTATATGCATGTGTTCATATACATATATTACTCCAAGGTGAAGAAACAGGTTTTTAAAAACCTGTTGAAGTGGCTCTTCAAGTAATTTGAATTTATATATGGAATGAATATTTGCTCTGTAAATTCAATTTACACTGAGCTTTCTTTGGGATCAAATTTTTCCTTGAATTTATTACCACTACCACACACACACACACACACATTTCGTGCAAAGGATTTGTCATTTTTACTGAACAGGTTCATACTGACTTCAAAGATTCATGAGGACACTGTTATGATGTCTTCAAAAACTTCAAAGTCAGTGTGAACCTGCTCAGTTAAAGTAACAAATCCTTACACTGATATTGAGCACTCTTCTATCATAAATTTTGTGCTTTGTTCGAATTTTTTTTTATATCTACATATGCCAATATTTTTCTCATTTTGTTTATATATATATACCAGTTTATAATATGCACTTGATGTTTGCATAGTGCATGAACAAGTTGTGCTTTAGACCTAGGATATCATGTATTTTATTAATATATGTTTAAAAACTGTTATATTACATTGAGCACTGCTGTATTAACACCTAATAAATATTTACATATAAGGTATCTGTATACTTATTTACATCTATGTGCGTGTGTGTGTGTGTGAGAGAAAAAGAAAATGTGTATGAACATACCACATTAGAATTCACAGCACTAAAGCCAAATCTGTGGCTAAGATATGTTGATGACACCTTCATACTCTGGCCACACCAGGAAGAGGCCATGTGAACTCAATAAGATCATCAATACAGTCCACAATGGAAAAAGAGAATGACAACAAACTAGCATTCTTTGATATACTAATATCTTCAACAGTGAGGCTGTTCAAGATATCCATATACTGCAAGCCAACATCCACTTGACAATACATCCACCCATACAATGTAAAAAAGAAAAAATGATCATCTGCTGCTTGCAACATGAAGCAAAAGTCAAACAGCAACCCAAAGATATACAAACAGGAAAGGGTCAGTATAAGCAATGTAACAACTATCCAGAGTACATAACAGCTTTAAGGAATGTGGAAAAGAGGGTGGACGAGGATAACAATTCTCAGAAACCAGCCTCGGTCTGTCTTCCCTGTGTGAGACAGTTATCGGAGAAAATACAAAGGATCTGCAGTTCATATAACATCAGAACGTTCTAAAGTGGTCCTACACTTTGCAGATACCTTTCCTGAGTAAGACCTCAAAAAAAAAAAAAAAAAAAAAAAAAAAAAAAACAGAACACTACTAAGGATGGTGTGCATGCCATTCCATGTAGCTGAGGAAAGAAATATAAAAGGTGAAATGGAATGGAAAGACTAAGAACACTGCAAGGCCATAACATGAGGGGAGATGAGGGGGGGGGGGAGAAAAAAATCAGGCATAGCTGATCATATATGAATGGAGAAAGATTACCGCTCCCTATGGAAGTTGAAATAATTCATAGAGAACACTACTGGAAACTACGTAAACTTAAAGAATTAGCACATATGACAGGCCATAAAAATCCAAGCCAGACAAGCATAGAAACAAATACAATACGGGAACCAGCAATACAGAGTGCTAGAGAAAATCACTTGTGTCAAAGATTGCAATATGAGCTCTGATAAAAAATGGTTGCTGAGATATTAGGTTTACAAGTCTCAGAAATTCACACACTTGTGTCCTAAAGGACAGATGATCCAGTTGATATAGATATTGGTTAATTCCAGTGAATTGACCAAAAGAGTTGTGAATTCAATACCAGGCTACAGTGAACAAATAACTTAGTGATTTCAGATAACTATATGGCTACCAGAAGTGGTATCGCATATGGAATGAGAATGATATATCCCAATGATCAAAATAAAAGGTTCAATTTAAAATTCCCAGCACCTGAAGAAGACTGAAGCATACAACAGCCTGACATCATAAACATGACAATCAAGATGAAGATCATCATCTGAATAATGTAAATTATTTACATTTAAAATTCCCTATATATATATATATATATATATATATATATATATAGTACAACCGTCACCAAAAATACAGAATTTTTAACCTCTTCAAAACAAAGAAGAAATACCTGTGTATACCCCTTTTATTTTTTTGGCATAAGAAAAAAAAAAATCTGATCATAGAAACTATGATTGAGTATAAGCAATATTATCATCATTATCAGTAATATTATTACTATTATAATTATCAACATCATTAAGATTATTATTATCATGATATACAGTTATTTCCAGTGCAATTTGCCTTTTCTGTTTATTGGTCAAACTATTCTCAACTGAAATATCAAGACCAGATGTTGGTCCATTTGTCTTCACAGGTGGTATATCGAACTGTTTATCAAGAGAAACTCGTTTGCTATATTCCTCAGTCATGTTTCTTTTTTTTTACTCGGCTGAACAGGAAAAGTAATTGCCCCCCCCCCCAATTTCTATCATATAAGAAACTTTCATTGTTGCTGTGAGAAGGTGAAAGCATGATATTTATATTTTGCTTGTTCTAGTATACCATTGCGTGGGCTTATACAAAGATCAAACAATCTGGTCAGGGAAACATCCTTACAGTCATACTATAACCAACATGAACTACTGACAAACATTCCCACTGCCAAATCATAACAAGAAAAAAAAATATATATATATATATGTTCATTCAAACACTGATTGAAGAAATGTGAATATATAAACAAACTGACTACCAGATTAAAAAAAAAAAAACAAAAAAAAACAAAAAAAATAACAAGATATCTGTAAGAGCATGATGATAAACATCCTTGTGCAAATTAATTGAAACAAAATGAATCATGTCTTCGTAGGATCTTTCACACTTTCCCGGATAATTTATACGTTGTCTTTTGGTGTTGTTTCTCTCTTATGATTGCATTTTCCTTTACATTTTGGACTGATGGATCCAGTTTGTTTCTTCACCTTGATGGCACAACAGACAGTTGAAAGGCTGACACCAACAATATCCACAGTTTCTTTGTAAGGTTTGCCAGTGTATTCATGCAACATTACAATTTTCATACACTTCCTTGGAGTGGTGTCTATCTCAGACAATAGCCGTAGGACAACTGACAGTTAAGACAATAGTGTCTGTGCACGAAAAAAATCTGATGTATTCATGGATGATGCAATATGTTTTAAAACCAAACAAATTTCTTCATACACCCTGAAAATAGATTCATATTACTGCACATCATTGCAAATGACCTAGTCTGAGGTAAAAATAGAAATCTATTATACCCTGTGACTCCAGTGGGTCTAAAACTGAATGCAGTTGTTTAAATTAATTTGCACAAGTGTGTATTTATCAGTCCTGCAAACTGATCTCCTCTACTTAAGGAATTATTATACTGTATGCTAACAGGAGCAATTTCTGGACATCAATGGGCAAATTGGTCATGCATTACTATAACTAATGAATATTGTATCAGCAAGAAATAAAAACATTACTCATATATTCATTTTTGTTCAGTGTAAACTTTTTATGGAAAGTCTGAGTTGAAACAATTCTTTTTTGCACGTGACAAGAGCTGTGTAATTAAACCTGAATTACTCTTGCAAAAAATATAACCAAAGCTATTCCTAACTTGGCAGCTCACATTCAGCCACTTTTTCATCAACGGGATGTCGCTTCCCTCTGTCTTTTCTACAAACATCTTCATGGCTTATGCTCTGACAAGCTTCTTTTCCCTGCTTACCTTGACAACATGAATTTACTCATGCTACTAGATTGGCATCAAAGTCCCCTTCTTATTGTCAAAATAGTAAAAAGTAACACTCACTTCTACTCTATCAGTTTCTTTTCTCACACATCCTGTCTGAGGAACTCACTTCCATATATGTGCTTTCCTGATAGCTACAATCTCTAAAAATTTAAATGCAACATCAATTGCCATCATCTACCTTCCTAAATTCCATCCTTTCTTCAGTATCCTCTGTATCCTGTTTTTCTATCTCTATAACCCCCTGTTCAACAGTCGCAATTCTACTTGGCTTGGGGTAAAAAAAGAAAAAAAAAATTAAAATTTTGCATTTTTGTTTTACAACACTGGTAAATTATAAAAATAAAAGATATGAAATAAGTTGAGAAAAAGAAAACAAAGACAAAATTTTAGAAAATATGATTCACTATTATTTATATAAAAATTTATCCTGTAAAATGGTATCATTTTATTTTTTTAGAGTTGCTATTCTCCCCCCCCCCCAGACAATTATAAAAGCATTTTTAATGTATTCCCATTACATGATCAAAATTATCAAGTTATTTGAAATTCAAGTAAACCTCCGAAAATTAAGTTGAAAAATAAAGTTCTGCAGATCCTGGAAATCAGAATTTTTGTCTTCGTTCCAATTTCAGAGTTCCATAGCAACCGATTTTTATGATCTTAATAAATTTAATTGACTAGGATACAAGACATCCAAGGATAACATTCCTGAATTGGTTTGGTTGATTTTATATTAACCCTTGTTGAGTTACCTAAGGCCAAATTCATTTTATTATTCATAGTGTATCAGGTTAATTAATTCATTTTCTGTGGCTTATCAATCCTTTGCAGGTTATTTAAACTCAGAAAATAATTTTAGATTGTAAGAATTGGGAAAGAAAGTTAAAATGACTTAGTGATACAAGTTTTAATAATCTCCAGCCGAGAGAAGTGGTGGAGTCATATCATTCCAAAGGGTATTTGAGCATAAGTGAATATAATGAACCCAGGTGGAATTGGAACTCCACTCTCCTATTAACAATTTTGAGCCATTATCCATTATATCATGTGCACATCCAAAATAACAGCACCTCCTAAGTGGTCACCCATCTAGATACTGAATAGGCTTGATGTTATGTAACTTTGGTGACTGTATGATATGTTTCAATATGATATGAGTGTAAGCAGGTTAGAATTTCCTTCAATATACAATAAACAGCAGAGAGATAAGAAAACTGTTTAAAAAGTCAAAGGTAAAATTAATTAGCTGACTGAAGCTCAGTGGGGTTGAAAACAAAAGATAACATAAAAGAAATCCCACAAACAAAAAAAACCTAAAAACACAAAAAATCAAATCAAAACAACACCACACAAGTTTTTCATAATAAAACAAGTGAGACTAAAATTTTGTCAATTGACTTAATTTAACCATATGAAACTAAGATTAATATATTTTCAACCTTCTACAATGAAAGACTCAGAACATTTTGAGGTACGAAATGTCATTGTTTAAATAATGTTCAAAATTTATGTGATTATATAACAAATCTCAAACCCATAGATCATTTCCTACAAGTCTGATTATAATAATTCCTTGTGTCACTGGATAAAGACTCCCCAGGCTAAGAGAATAGGATTAACCCCAGTGCAATGATTTGCTCTATAAATTCCCACAAAGGTCTCTTGAAAATTCATCCAGATCCATATACAAAATTGCATGACAAAGATTTCTTCAAACCTGAAGGATAATCATGTAACAGATCAATTAGCCTGATGCTGTAAGTGGCAATTTGGTGGTAAGTTGGCTAAAGCAGACATTGCTTGAAGTTTGTAATTATTTCAGGAAAAAAAAATGTAAGAAATTAACTTTGAACTGAATGAGATATATTCATTTCCGTCACTAGAATTGCCAATGCAGTGTTGGTTATGTAGTACTAGGTATTTAGTAAAAAATGAAGTTAAAACTTCAGAGTGAAATACATGTTACCTATTATTATTATTATGAATGGGGCAATTGCTGTCAAAAATGGCAAAATATATTTATGTACCTACTACTGTGTATCTTACATTAAGAGAAAAAGAAAAATACAACCCCCTCCTCTGTGTGACTGGAAAAAGATATATATATATATATATATATATTAATCATCCACAAGTGAGCCTGTTTTACTGTATCACAGATCACCAGTGTGGCTAGATACATCCACTTGCTTCTGCCTGGTATCAAAACTTGACCGATTTGGTATCAATCAGAATCGCTACCCACTAAGCCATTGATGCATGGAAATTAGAGAAGGGAAATTTTAAGGTGTTATTTATATATATATATATATATATATATAAGCAGCGTATGTGTGTATATATATATATATATATGATGGAAAATTGTTGTGAATTAACAAGCAAAAATATATATATGATGGAAAATTGTTGTGAATTAACAAGCAAAAATATATATATGATGGAAAATTGTTGTGAATTAACAAGCAAAAATATATATATGATGGAAAATTGTTGTGAATTAACAAGCAAAAATATATATATTATGGAAAATTGTTGTGAATTAACAAGCAAAAATATATATATTATGGAAAATTGTTGTGAATTAACAAGCAAAAATATATATATGATGGAAAATTGTTGTGAATTAACAAGCAAAAATATATATATGATGGAAAATTGTTGTGAATTAACAAGCAAAAATATATATATTATGGAAAATTGTTGTGAATTAACAAGCAAAAATATATATATTATGGAAAATTGTTGTGAATTAACAAGCAAAAATATATATATATATTATGGAAAATTGTTGTGAATTAACAAGCAAAAATATATATATATTATGGAAAATTGTTGTGAATTAACAAGCAAAAATATATATATATTATGGAAAATTGTTGTGAATTAACAAGCAAACATATATCACACACACAATTCACAACATAATTATTGCAAAAATAAGATAAGGCACTGTTAAAGAGCAAACACATGGCAAGAAGTTCGAGTGCTCAACAATAGGAAATCCTCAATACCTCCTTTAATCCATGTATTTGAGGTTCTCACGTCATCTGCAGACAAAGCTGAGTGCTTTACCCACAGATTCTCATTTGACTCCACATTCGACTCATCCGGAGTGCACCCACCCGACTTCCCTATTAGAACTGAGGCCAAACTGCACGACATATATATTACCCCGACAGTAGTATCCAGAGTAATTTCAAAACTCGACCCCCATAAGGTGTGTGGAGACGATGGAATCCCGGTGATAGTCCTTAAGAGGTGTGCTCCTGAACTTTCCCCTGCCCTCTCTAAACTATTTAACAACTGCCTTTCTGCTTCCTGCTTTCCTGCATGCTGGAAGTTCTCTTCAGTCGTTCCTGTATTTAAGAATTGTGGTGAACCCTCGGACCCATCCAACTATCGCCCTATCAGTCTTCTACCGATATTTGGGAAAGTATTCAAGGCTAAAATCAATGCTGAAATAGTTCATCTCACCGCCCACAAACTGCTCTCCGACAGGCAATATGGATTCCGCTTTGCCAGGTCCACGGCCAACCTGCTAACAACCGTAATGGAGTACATTCTACAGGCCCTTGATGAGTCTGACGAGGCTCACGCGGTTGCTCTGTATATCTCCAAGGCTTTCGACAGGGTTTGGCACTCTGGCCTCCTATGCAAACTACGCGGTTATGGTATTACCGGTCACCTGCTTGACCTAATCCAATCTTTCTTAAATAACCGCAAAATGAAGGTCATTCTGAATGGGCGTGCCTCTTCGTCCTACAGCACGAATGCTGGTGTCCCACAGGGATCTATCCTGGGCCCGACGTTCTTCCTTATTTTCATCAACGACCTCCCAGATGAGATCAAGTCCCAAGTAGGCATCTACACAGATGACACAACAAAATACTCCCGCACCAGTAAGAATCCTGTCATGGCAGACAGACAATCTCGCTGCTGACCTTGAACGGGATCTACACTGTGGTGAACTGGGGCAAGAAGTGGCTTGTCAACTTCAATTCATCTAAGACCAAGCTGTTGTCTGTCAACCATTACAGGCAACCTCTCCTGCCTCCCATAAGCATGGACCAAGCGATTCTCCCAGAGAGTAATACATGATGCCTCCTCGGACTTACCCTGTCCTCAGACCTCAAATGGAACCACTATATTAAATCCATAGCAAAATCTACTGCTAAGAAAGTTGGGTCACTATGTCGATACAGAATGTTTTTTTTCCACCTGAATCCATCCTGCATATATACAAGTCAACCATCCATCCGTGCATGGAGTACTACTGCCATTTATGGTCACATGCCCCTGCCGTTCTCCTCAGTGTTCTTGACAGGCTCCAAAGGAGAGTCTGTAATGTGATAGGTACTGATCTGGCGGCTCGACTGCAGCCACTTCCCCATTGTCGAAATGTGGCCTCCCTTTGTCTGTTCTATAAATACTTTCATAGCTTCTGCTCAGACGAACTTAAGTCACTGATGCCTCCTCAACAGGTGTTTACTCGTGCAACAAGACTGGCAACTGGGTCCCACCCATTCACAATCAGGTTAGCCAAATGCAGATGACAATTCTACTCCTGCAGCTTCTTCTCCTGCACTTCCCGCCTGTGGAACTCGCTCCCGTATTCTTGCTTTCCTGACGGCTACAACCTCCAGAAATTTAAATGCAAAGTTAATACTCATCTACTAACCACTGGACTCTAGCTCTCTCCCCACCCCCATATAACCTTCCCTTTCTCTCCACCTATGTATCTGTCATCGCACCTGCTTTCTCAGCTTTCTATTGTTCCTTTCTAACTAGTTTGTTCTCCTCACTCTTTTCTAATTAGTCTTTTTACATTTATGTAGCCCCCTGCACATCAGTGGCGTTTCCGCCTTGCTTGGGGTGAAATGATTAAAAAATAAAACAAATAAATAAAATAAACATAATATGAAAATAACATAATAAAAGTGAACTGAGCTGATGCTGCCACACTATCCTCTCTTTTTCCATGCAAGTGACACAAAGGAAATTATATATATATATATATATATATATATATATATATATAGGCCTTTATACTACTAGAGTATACATATTTAGTTTATAAGCTTATCAGGATTATAAGACTAAGTTCTCTAGTAGAAATAAAAAAAAAAATAAGGAAAAAAACAACCTGGGAAGATATGGTTATCTACTATCCTTGATAAGATTATTGACCATATTAAGTGGCAGACAACCAATTTGAATTGTCGTGATAACAAGAGTTTATTAACTTGCTTTTGAATCAACTGAATGAATAAGTGAGTCACTGTGTTTTAAGAAAATTCAGCACAAAGAAAGAATGTAGAAAACATTATTTGAATAAGTATAAGAGGAAAAAAATAAAATCACAGAGTAATAAATTGGGGTTGGGAAAAACATCCAAGGTGACATGATAGACAAAAAAAATGAACATGTCACAAGACAAATGCAGCTCTTGTCTGAGCAAAGATAACATAACAAATGTAGGGACTGAGTAATCTTAAAGTATTCTAAGCATGATTTGAAACTTAAAGGAACTTTTAAAGTAATTGTGAAAGAGAATCTGCTGATACTGATTAAAAAAGTATTGTTATCAGCAATTTGATGGGTGGGGTCCTGTTTATATGTTTGTGCTTGTTTTTGTTAAGGGCTTTATGCTTGATCTTTTTTCAAAAAGCCAGAAGTTTTCACTAATCTTGGTCTCTTTAAATTCATTTAAAATTAATCCTTAACCTTTCTGTAATGGATAATGGAAATTTGTTATAATTCTATGGTTCAACTGAAAATGGTAGATATTCATGATGCAGTTAATTTTTATGAGTTACAATATTATACTTTTGTAAACACATTTTATAGATGACTTAAGAGATGTCATTCAACATTTTTTGTTTTTAATTAGTCTTATGTTCTATACAGTGAATCCAGAAACTATAATAATGTCTTTCTACAAATATGTTAATATAATTAATATGGTTTCACATAATCAAATGTAACAGTTTATAGTACACTAGCAGTATAGCCCGGCATTGCTTGGGTGTAATGAAGGCTTTAAAATTAATTCATGGTCCTGGAGCTCAGACTTTGGATGTTGGTACGAAAGATAAAAAGCAATAGTTGTTTCCAGTTAAAGCGAAACCATAGACTGAAAGAAAAATGAATGGATGAAGTCAAATTTTGATTTCCTGGTATCGATATCAAATTTTCTGCACTATTCTAAGAACTGCAACCTTGAAACTTCTGAATATCATTTATGTCTTTGTCTATGAGTGTATCAAATTTGATTAAAATCAGACCACTCCTTCTATAACCCAATTTTTTCGATTATCGATATTTATTGGGGGTACCTCAACACAAACCTAGCTAAGAACACTCACAGACACTTATAGTACAACTGTGTAAATTTTCAAGAGAATCAGTTCAGCCATTTCGGAGTTTACAGGTACACACAGAGACAAAGTTCCATTTATAAATAAGTTTAAATTAGACAAGTGGGCACATGCCATCAAAATACTTATATCAATACACCATCTAAAATGATGGTAACATATACATATTGGTGTACCTACTACTGAGTATCTTGCATTAAGACATCAGAAAAAGAAAATCCAAAACCCCTGAGGAAATTATATATATATATATATATATATATATATATAAAACAATCATTGCAAAAAAAAAAAAAAAAAAAAAAAAAGGCACTGTTAAAGATCAAAATCGTGGCAAAAGGTTTAATAACTGGTAGCAAAGAAAATGAACTGAGCTGGCTCTACCCTGCTATTGTTTCTCTGTGAGCATGACAGAACACACAACCATCTTTATTATAATAGAAGGGATTATATTATTATAGTATATTATTTAATATTTTATACAGAATGAAGCTAATATATAAACAACACTTCATTTTCATCTGATAGAGACAACATTACAAAAGTCACTTAACAAGAAATGATCATAGAATTGTATTTTATCAAAATGTTTAATATACAGGCTGCAGCAAAAGTAAAATACTTTCTTTGATTTAAATAAAACTGAATTAAAACAAGCAATTTCTGATAAATTTTCTGATATTAAAGTTGAAATGCATCAAATGGCATGTAGATACGGTTCAGCATTGTATTGGACATAGAGGAGAGCATTTTGAACATGTTAAATTGTATTGAACATTAAGGAGGGTATCTTCGGCATCAGTAATAAGAGGAGCCTAAAATGCTAATTACAGGTCAGGGATACTAAAATCAAAGATACAGAAATTTAAATACCTGAGAAATATTCTAACAAAGGACAGAAAATGAGGCACCAAGATCCAGCAGCATATTGGCAGGGCGAAGGATGCATTCCAAAAGCTAAGAAGAGCATTGAGAGACAAGAAAATTCCATTGCAAACAAAAGAAAAGAGATTGTCATATGATGTCCGTTCTTCAATATAACAGCAAATGCTGGACAATTTCATCAAAGATTCAGGAAAGAATTGAAACAACCAAAATGTGATTACTAGAAGAATGTTTAGGATAGATGGACCAAGCATGTTCGCAACAACAAGGTTTTGGAAAGGATAGAAATGGAAAGGAAACTTATGCTGAACATCATGAAAAGGCAGCTCAAGTTTCTAGGACATGTAATGAGGAAGAAGGGCTTGGAGAATCTGATACTCACAGGACAGAGAGGGTAAAAAAGATAGACAAGCAATGCACGATGTAGTTGATGGGGTTGAGCAAATAGATAGCAGTGCATGGTTTAGAAGGAATAGCAAGTGAAAGGGTGTTAAGACCTACAAGGGATAAGCAATTATGGCTTTCCACATCTTCCTATGACCTAAAGGGACATAGCACATGGAAGAAATTGTATTAAGTATAAAGGAGAGCATTTTGAATATTCAAAATTATTAATCATGTTTTCTTGATGTGATAATATTTATAAATTTTCACTGTATTTTTGTTCAATAAAAGTTAATAAAGGGCATTACTTTTGCTACACTGTATGATTATATATGTTAGAACATGTGAAAACTACAAACTACTATAAAAAATTGTACATTTTGTTTCGACATTGAAAGAACAATGTCTCATCAGGTAGTTAATAATGATGGTAATTAACTACCTGATGAGACATTGTGTTCCTTCAATGTCAAAACTAAACGTACAATTTTGTAGTTTTCACATGTTCTAATGTAATAATTAATAGATATTCATTGCACTATTTTTATATTGAGCACCATCTTAAATGAATGTTTTGAATGTTGCATTATTTTCTGTTCTTATTCATGTGTGCCGAAAGCTTAGAACCAACTTAATAAAAAATTATCCAAATGTTGGAGAATTTTTGTCTTGATTTTCAACTGAAATTAAAGTCAAAATACGCCGTTTAGAATGGCTCATGATTAAACATAATAGACATTCATTGTCTCTTATATTTAATAGTATATGTTTAGAAAATATATATATATATATATATGTGAAGATTAATGAGACTTGGTTATAAACAACCGACAATTTGAAATGATTTGTATGAACATTATTTTTGATCAATACTCATTGTTTTTAATTAAACAGTATTATATATTTATATCTACTGGACTCCACATAGGGGTTGCAGGTTCAAATCCTGCCAAATGAAACATTTTCGTAATAAAAATTTATCGTAAATTATCAGGCCAGTAGATATAAATATATAACACTGTTTAATTAAAAACAGAATATCTACTTAAATATGAGTATCGATCAAAAATAATCTTCAAACAAAAATATATATATATATATATACACACACACACTTTTTTTTATATTTGCTAGTTTACAAGAAAAAAACAGCATCTTTAAGCAATTGCTCATGCAATTGTACCTGCATAGGATATTGAAATGTTCTGCCCAACCTACTTTTGAAAATCTAATCATTTTTTTAAAGCACTTTTATGGTGAGACTAATATCTTTTCAGATTCACCTTGTATATAACATCAATATTTTGATTACTCTGCATTCCCTTGTTTTTGTTCAATATTTCCTAAATATTAAAGTAAAATTAAATCAAACTATTTACTGATGCTTTGCTTTGTCATCTCACTAATAAATAACAATAATAATAATAAAAAAAAGCTAATTTTTAATTGTTGTAGTGAAATATCCTGTCCTACCCGGGAATGGGTATGGTCCGGGTTATAAAAGACCGGGACTAGAACGAACTACAGAGTGATCGAGAGTGTTCGTGATTATACGAGAGTCATCAACTTTAGTTGAGAGCCACCGGCCTTAGACGAGAGAGAGAAGTCATTAGAAGGAAGCCTTCTTCTCAAGACGGACGCATACGTCCTATACAGAGACATTGCCTTCTCAATTGTTATTCTTGTTAACTGTTCGTTGGTGTACGTGTATTTGGTTTATTGTACTGAGGTATAATAATTTCCCATTCATATATCCTAAGTGTTAAGAATTATTTCTTGCACTATTCTTTCTCTGTTTATTCCCTCCCGGGATATAACATTAATATATGCAATAATTTAAAGTATATATTTCTTTAAAATACTAATCACAATTTTATAGTGTTTATACATAATATACCTTGTATAAATATGTGATATTTTTATTAGATTACTAGATTTGATTACAACATAAACAAGAGTAATTACCCATCATTTTACTGAAGTCATGTTCTTAAATATCCTTGTCAGATTGAGAATTTCATATCAATGTCATGTATGACAACAAATCTATTCAGAGATATCAAATTGTCAGCTGAATACAATCACTTTCTATGATCAAGGGTTAAAAATGGTTTTGAACTTGTGAAGACCACACTTCAAATATTGTTTACTGGCAATACAGAATTGCAAACAAAGAACTGTACCAAATAACAGAAACCACAACAGCTAAAATGGAAAGCACATATAGCTTAAAGAGAAAATAATGTCAATCAAGATGATGTTGACATTCCACACTACTACAAATAAGAGGTTAAGGAAAACCACCATTGATACTTGAAAGTGTGAGAACAGCTTCTGGATTTGAGAAATTTAAATTTCTTAAAAATTGTTTTAAGAGAAATATTTCATAAATTTCAACTGACTAGTAGAAGCTGCTTGGTCAATGTATGCTGAATGTTCTTTAATAAGGAAACAGCTAATATGATCAAGTAATAGACTCTTTTATAGACAGGACAAGTGTGACACACACACACAAAAAAAAAAAAAAAAAAAAAAAGCATATGGATACACCTAACATTTTATATATGTATATTATTACATATATTTGTATATTTTTTTAAATTATATTCAGTTTTCTAATATTTGTGTCTGTGTTGAAGTATTCATTAAGATGTGTATTTCTAAAACTAAAAGCTTCTAAAATTTATAGACAAGTCAATAAATAAATGCTACTGCCTTTATAATTTTCATTAGCTACAAGACATGGCGAAAGATTTTTTAAAAAGGAACTTTGTCTAACATCCCACAATCTATTCATTTCAGCATTGACAGCATTCAATGAGGAGTTAGCTTATATGATTATGCACAAAATAAAGCCCAACAATTGTTGCCATGCAAAATAACTTTTCGGAATGAATAAACAAAATCTTGACTTTACACTGTTATTGCAACTCTGATGATTCATAGACTACAATTTGTATGCCCAGTGGAGAGTTCATTGGAAAATCCAGAACGAACATTGATATTAACTAGAAACTGCCAAATCCATGCTGACAAACATCAGTCAATTAAGAACACTTTTTCAATACAAATCTGTTCTCGGCTGGATGCCATGTTGTAACTAGTAAGAAAACTCAGCTGTCGTTCAACTCAACTCATGACATAACCTAATTTCAGTTGAGCAATGATAGAGAATAACTGTTAGAAAATGTCTCTGATTAACTATATATAGTATTACTAAACATGCAAAAGAAAATCTGCTAACAGTATTAATCAAGTTTTCTTTCTCAATAGACTTTTCTATGAAAAACTAGTGTAGAGATTATATATTAATCACAGGAACAACTTTTTACACAAACGGTTTTCAGTTATATATTTGTTCCAGATTTCTCAAGTTAAAATGTTTTAAATAGAAAAATTTATCAGCTATTGGTTAGATATTTTCAACTGTTTATTGTAGTCCTATCAGAAATCCAAAATATTTAATTATTGTAATAAATATATGTACAGGCAAATTATCTTTTTATTGTCTTTTTCATCTTGTCCTATAATAAGAGTTCATCTGATTATAATAAAACAAGTTGAATTTTATTTGTTTCTATCAGAATGGTTGGTTGTTGTATATTTTTTCTTCTAAAATTCATTGAAGCTAAATTTATTTGCTCCCCAAGAAGTTTAAAGGAAAACTATAATTAAGTGTTTTATCTTGCTCAGTAATGAAACACTTATATTTAAATTTGAACTGTGGCATAAAAAATTACAGCAATAACATCCATGATAATGACTAGAGATAGAAAATAGCAATCGGACAGTTTCTCTACACAGTTCTTTTCGGACAGTTTCTCTACACAGTTCTTTTCGGACAGTTTCTCTACACAGTTCTTTTCGGACAGTTTCTCTACACAGTTCTTTTCGACAGTTTCTCTACACAGTTCTTTTCGGACAGTTTCTCTACACAGTTCTTTTCGGACAGTTTCTCTACACAGTTCTTTTCGGACAGTTTCTCTACACAGTTCTTTTCGGACAGTTTCTCTACACAGTTCTTTTCGGACAGTTTCTCTACACAGTTCTTTTCGGACAGTTTCTCTACACAGTTCTTTTCGGACAGTTTCTCTACACAGTTCTTTTCGGACAGTTTCTCTACACAGTTCTTTTCGGACAGTTTCTCTACACAGTTCTTTTCGGACAGTTTCTCTACACAGTTCTTTTCGGACAGTTTCTCTACACAGTTCTTTTCGGACAGTTTCTCTACACAGTTCTTTTCGGACAGTTTCTCTACACAGTTCTTTTCGGACAGTTTCTCTACACAGTTCTTTTCGGACAGTTTCTCTACACAGTTCTTTTCGGACAGTTTCTCTACACAGTTCTTTTCGGACAGTTTCTCTACACAGTTCTTTTCGGACAGTTTCTCTACACAGTTCTTTTCGGACAGTTTCTCTACACAGTTCTTTTCGGACAGTTTCTCTACACAGTTCTTTTCGACAGTTTCTCTACACAGTTCTTTTCGGACAGTTTCTCTACACAGTTCTTTTCGGACAGTTTCTCTACACAGTTCTTTTCGGACAGTTTCTCTACACAGTTCTTTTCGGACAGTTTCTCTACACAGTTCTTTTCGGACAGTTTCTCTACACAGTTCTTTTCGGACAGTTTCTCTACACAGTTCTTTTCGGACAGTTTCTCTACACAGTTCTTTTCGGACAGTTTCTCTACACAGTTCTTTTCGGACAGTTTCTCTACACAGTTCTTTTCGGACAGTTTCTCTACACAGTTCTTTTCGGACAGTTTCTCTACACAGTTCTTTTCGGACAGTTTCTCTACACAGTTCTTTTCGGACAGTTTCTCTACACAGTTCTTTTCGGACAGTTTCTCTACACAGTTCTTTTCGGACAGTTTCTCTACACAGTTCTTTTCCGGATGTGGAACACTTATTTATGATTTACAAAAACAAAAAAAATAAAAAGACAACATTGGTTGAATAAGACCATTTTAAGTCTGATGAGAGAATATCAGAGAAATATATAAAAGAAAAAGGAGAGGGGATTTTTTGTGTAGAGATAGAAAATGTTTTTGTAATCAATTGATTAACTAGGTTAAGAATATTAGAGTAATACAGAACCTATACTGGAAGCAAACAGCCTGCGTACGGATAGAAAATTAACTCAATAAATAGAAGTGAAGTGTAACACAAGGCTGTCTTCTCTCACTAGACTAATTCAACCCATGCAGTGAGGTGATTCTGAAATAATTACAAATCCTATCAAGATTCATTATTGGTGGCCACAGTCTTAACAGCATGTGATATGTGAATGTCACACTGTTGATAGTAAATATGCACAGGAAACTACAAAAACACCTCTGAAAGGTAGTGAAGGAAGGCAAGAAGAATACAGATCAATTGAAACAGGTCAATAAAAAAAAACAAAAAAAACACCTTCAATTTTCTGAATGAGAAAAGCCTTATCAGTAAAGACTGTGTGTATTATCCTACATCTATGGCACAACTTGGAGTTTCATGCATTATGCAATCATCATGTGCCTATTTCAAACCGACGGTTTAATAGATTTGAATCTAAGGTCACTCGATGTTCATAGGAATTAAATCTTATAAAGTTAAGTTACTGTTTTTTTTTAACAACAAGATTAAAAATTCTATGGTTACATCTGGATTTAGCCAAATCAAGTCAAAAGATTTGTCTTTGAAAAATTACGAAAATTCAAAGAAAATTTCAAGCTTTTGCTTACTGGTAACGAATGCTAATCTTTAGTTTTGCAGACACTCGTGTTCTTTGACACTATTCTGGGGAAGTGACATTATCAATAAATATATGAAACCCAACAGCGTGAAGCGGGTTACTTCCAAAGGAAACAACTCCTCGCTCGGTAAGGATTGGCATGGGCAACAGGCATCACCTTACCGTCATCCATTGACTTAGCACCAACGGCATAAAGGGGACATTTTATTCCAAAACTAGTCCCTTGCCTGGGAAGGAACGACATGAGCAACAGGTGTCTCTGGACCTGCAACTGTGCACAACAAAGAAAGAATTACGTTAGGGACATGGAATGTCAGGACGCTCAACAACTGTGGACAACTAGAGGATGTCAAGCAGGAGATGAACAGACTGAAGATCAATATTTTGGGCATATGCCAAACCAGATGGCCTAACAATGAAGACCTCAGCAGCGGTGACCACAGGATAATTTACGCAGGAGGCAAAAGCAATGAAAAGAGCTGGCTTAATAGTGGACAAAGAAGTGAAGAAATGCAATCTTAAATACTGCCAGCTTTCAGAGAGAGTCCTCTTGGTTAAACTGAGAGGAAGATCCTGCAACATATCTATCATAGTTTATGCACCAACAATGCAAAGCACTGAGGAAGAAATAGAATCATTATACTCCATACTGGCTCAGTGCAAAAGCCAAGAAATCAGAATAATAATGGGCGACTTGAATGCCAAGGTAGGTAAAGAGAGGGAAGGAGACACGACCGGCAACTTTGGATTAGGAGTCTGCAACGAACAAGGAGAAAAATGGGTCCAATGGTGCACACCAAATGACCAGGTAATAACCAACACTTAGTTTCAAGAACAACCACGATGTCTATGGACATGGAGAAGCCCAGGAGGCAACATGAAAAACCAAATAAACTACATAACCATAAATAGGAGATTCATGAACATAGTGATTCAATGCAAAACCTATCCAGGTGCCAACTGTGGGAGCGACCACGTCATCTGCAAACTAAGGATAAAACTCTGGAGAATGAAGAGCCTAGCAGAGCACCAAGACTAAAATACAACACACTCATGAATGACCTCTCAACCTGCAGAAAGAATACACTAACAGCACGAAGAACAAATTGGACAAGGACATTCAAAATGAAACTAACTAAAGAAAGCAATAGTGACATCAGCAAACAACGTTGCCCCAAAGGAAATCAAACGCAGAAGAAGAAAAAAAACAAGTGGATCCCTGAAGAGATTCTTGACATGATGCAAAGGAGACAAAAAATGATGCCAAGACATGGAAGAGAATACAGGAAACTGCACAAGGAAATAAGGAACAAATACAGACAGGCAAAAAAAGGAGTGGCTCAACAACAAATGCACAAAGATAGAGAGACTGAGCAGGACTAATAAAGCAGACATGCATAAAGAGATAAGAGAACTGAGAGGACAAAAAAACCTGCTCCTCAACAGGATGTATAAAATCCAAGGATGGAATGATAATATTGGAGAAAGAAGAAATACTCCAGCGATATGGGAAGTATATATAAAAGATCTTTTCCATGACAAGAGAGAGCAACCGATAATACACAAAGATGAGTACGGACCAGAAATATTGAAGTACGACATTGTAATAGAGCTGTTGATAGAGAAAATTACAGAAATAATAAATTTATTATAGTGGTATAATACCAGACGACCTATGCAAGCCAATTTTCATAGCACTACCTAAGAAGCCCGGTGCAAACGAGTACAAACTACACCGGATTATCAGCTTAATGAATCATATTACTAAAATGATCATCTAAATCCTGATGAATAGAGCAAGAAGCAGAATCAGGACAGAGATAGGACAAGAACAGTGCAGGTTCAAAGACACTGTAACAAGAAACGCTATATTTATGATTAAGATGCTCTCTGAAAGGGCAATACAAATGAAGAAGGACTTGTACCTGTGTTTTATTGATTATGCGAAGGTGTTTGCCAAATTATGCCACAAAGAACTGATGGAGATGCTCAGCAGGCAATGAATTCAGCAGATTTACAAAGATAGAACAGGTCGTAAGACAAGAATGTGTCTTTTCACCGGATCTATTCAACTTGTCCAGTGGGACTATTTTGAGGACTGTACATGTTTGGCAGGATTTGTCATTGGAGGCCACAATTTGAATAACATAAGATACACAGATGATGCAGTGCTGATTGCAGACCCAGAAAGGAAACTACAAGATATCCTATAGAGAGTAACTGAAGGAAAACCGAATGCATAGTCATCAGCAAAAAGAGTAACTCAAAATGCCAAATATAGGTCAGGGATACTAAAATCAAGCAGGCACAAAAATTTAAATACCTGGGAAGTATTTTAACAGAAGACAGAAAGTGCAACACAGAGATCCGAAGGTGAATTGGCATGACGAAGGACGCATTCCAGAAGCTGAGTAAAGTATTAAGATACAGGAAACTTTCACTAGAAACAAAGAAGGGAATACTAGGTTATATGTGATGCCAGTTCTTCAATATGGCAGTGAATGTTGGACAATATCATCAAAAATGAAGGAAAAACTAGAAGCAGCTGAAATGTGGTTCTACACAAGAATGTTGCGGATATCAGGGACCAAGCACACGAGCAATGATGAGGTGTTGGAAAGAATGAAAAGGAAAAGGAAATTAATATTGAGCATCAGGAAGAGACAACTAAAGTTCCTGGGACATGCAATTATGAAGGAGGGCTTGGAGAACCTGATACTAACAAGCCAGATAGAGGGAAAAAGACACAGAGGAAAGCAGTGGATAACATATTTAAAGGGCCTGAGCAGGTGGATGACAGAACGGGGATTGTGAGATGTTACAAGATAAAACATGCTAAGAGCCACCAGGGATATGGAGACGTGGAAGGCCAAGATTGCCTATGTCCTGAAAAGACAAGGCACATAGAAGAACATGTGAATAAAGATTTGAAATTAAAACTAAAATAAAAACAAAAGGTAAAACACAAGCAGAAGAAATAAAAAGGGTGTAAATCATGAGTCTTAAAAATTTAAATATTCTTTTTCTTCATGTGCCGTGTCCCGCAAGGACATAGTGTGATCATGGACTTCCACTTGGCTCTGTCTCTTGTTGCTGAATATTTTTTTCTCTTTGTATCTCTTCTAAGCCCCGCTCCACCATCCATTTGCTCAGACCCAACAAGTACGTCTCGTGCTGCTTTCCCATGTTTCCTTCCCTTTATCCAACTTGTGAGTATTAAGTTCTTCAGGCCGTCCTTCCTCATTACATGAACCACATTTATCTCTTGCTGATATTAAGTATAAGTTTTCTTCTCATTTGCATCCTTTCCAAGACCTCATCGTTGCACATGTGCTCCATCTATGTAATCTTCAGCATCCTTCCGCAAAACCACATTTCTGCTGCCTCAAGCCTCTCCTTCATCCTAGATGAGATCATCCAACATTCACTTCCATATAAGACAGATATCACATTGCAATCCAGCACTTTTTTCTTTGTTTCTTATGAGATTTTCTTGTCTTTCACTACTCTGGTTAGCTTCTGAAATGTCTTTGGACATACCAATGCGTTTTTGGATCTCCAAGTCACATTTTTCATCCTCTGTAAAAACATTTCCCCAGGTATTTGAATTGTTTACTTTTTTTATTTTATTACCTCTGACTTGTAGTTGGCATATTGAGCTCCTCTTTTTTCTAATGACCATACATTCAGTTTTCTTTAAGTTTATGCTCAGTCCTTTCTCCTCACTTTCTTTTGCTACCCTCTTTTGAAGGTCTTGCATTTTCCTTTCCGTGTCTGATATCAGCACCATGTCGATCGCGTATCTGATATTGAGATTATGGCTGCCAAACATTGCATGCACAAAAAAATTGTAGCAAAAATTAAAATTTTAAAGAAAAATTAAAAGAAAAATTAAGAGATAAAATTGAGAATTAAGAATTAAAAATGTCAGAAGCAAAAATGAAAGGGGTTTAATTCATAATTGTTAAAAGTAATATTGTAGGGAAAAAGAAAGAAAGAGTCAAACAAAGAGAAATCTATATCAATCAGGGTCTAAGAATTTAACCAAGTATTTTTTATGACAGTTTGTGGTCATTAAATCACTTTTATTAAGCAAATTTTGATTCTTGATGTGATTTTTTAAGATGACTTTTTTTCTAAAAGGTATAGATGACATTTATCTTCTTTTCCATTGTAATGTTTGGATTCAGCTACAATATTGCAGGTAATCAATGGGTTCTTACTGTTTTTTAATTTCCAATAATGTATGAAAAAAAGCAGTACTTTTGCTGTATTCACTAGTGTTTAAAGACAAGATGTGGTTAAATCTTATCTTTCACCTATTAGAAGTACTTCCAAAGTAAAATTTAGCATCATCCAAATTAATTATAGCTATTTAAACAATACTTTCAAACATGCACTGGCCATTCAATGGGGGGTGGGTTATTTTTTTTGGCAATTGCAATTATTTTCAGAAGGATCGTTTTCGTTACAAGTTGGGTGACAGATGTTTATGTGGGCTAAATATTCATAGCATTATGTTGTGAGATGTTTTTAACAACTATAACTAACTTTGACATTGTTTTTGTTGAAGATTTTATTTAGTTTGAGTGAATGGTAGAAATGTTTATGAATTAAGTTAAGGAATATTTTACCAATGTTTAGACGTTACGACTGAATAGTGTTACGTTTACGTGATTTCTGCTTATTTCTGCCTAATTTGATTTTAATGTAGTATTCTAAACGAGTGTTGAGTTTACTTTTTTCTGAAGTATTAATGTATTTAATTTTAGAATTGTCAAAAATTTCCTTATTGCTAGAGTTGGTACTTAAACAAAATTGGATAGATTTGGGTAGGTTGTTGGTGATTCTCTAGGAGTGATTTGATTCCCTGTTGATATGTGTGTGGTTGTGAGAGTCTTTAGTGCATGGTTTGTACAGTCCATTGATCAGGTCAAAGGCAACATCTAAGAAATTTACAATTTTAGTGTTACTTAAGGTGGTAATGTTAAGATCAGGGTCTGAAAAATTTTATAAAATCCTTTCCAAGTTGATTCGTTTTTTGTGGATTAGTTTTGTGGAGGATCATCAATCTGTCATCTCAGTAAAGTCTGATGTTACATAACTTGAAAATCTTTCTAAGATTCTAGAGCAAAAAGAGCCCTACCAAGTTGCAAGCCTCTGCAGAATCATACACTCCCATGGAGATGCCGAAATCAGAGTTGTTTTTTTTTTTTCTAGTCCACAGGCATTCATCATAAAATAAACTTCTGTTTGATGATGTTGATGTCTTGGTGGCTGATGGGCAATAATTTTTTGCCAAATTTAAGGCTGCAGTTAGTTTTTCAGATATAGATGGGTAGAAATCACAAATATCAAATTGAATGAAATTGCTTTGGCTGTATTCTTCCATTGGTTCATGCCTAAGAGATTCTTAGTAAATGTGGAAGATTTTTCTAGGATAATTTTACCAATTCTACCTATGTAGTTTTTTGAAGTGTTTAATAATCTATATAGTGGATTGTTAATGAAATTGTCTTTCTAGTCTTTGATTCTGATGACTGCCTGTTGTTCATGTAAAATTGGTACCCTATTTTCTATTTTTAGTTCCTTAATTATTTTCTTAGTTCCCTATTTATGTTGGTTTCCAAGTTACTAGGCGCCTTTTTATAATTTTTATTGATTTCACGGAGAATGGCTTTGTGGTATGATTCTGCGTTAATAAAATAATGCTGGCTTGTTTTGTCTGATTTAATAATCATTTTGTCAGATTGGTCAAACTTAGTTTTTTTACAGCTATATATCGTACACACACACACTACATGAGGGTGGACAAAATAATGTAAACAGCTAGTACTGTAATAACAATTAAGAAAATTTTACTAAATTGCCAAAAGCTTGCCTATTTTCATGTTTGTTGATTTAATATTAGTGTTACTTTTTTTTGTTTAAACTACCTAAGTTTTTTTTTTTTTTTTTTTTAACAGAAATTATTTAAATCCATTTATTAAAATCAACAGTCAGAACTATTTAACAATTTCAAGTGACCAACTTCATCTTATGGTTCAGGAACTGTTTCTGGAGGGAAATGCCATCTTTCAGGATGATAATGCACTCATTCATACTTCTAAAGTTTTAGCTGAATGGCATGATGAATATTCTAATGAAATAAAACATTTTATCCAGTCACCACAATCCCCAGAACTCAACGCCCATGGTACATTTTATAAAAAAAAAAAAGTAAGGCGTCAATATCCTCCATCATTTATTAAAAGAATTGGAGATTTTTTAGCTGAAGAATGGATAAAAATTCCTCTGAAAACAATTCAAACTTTGTACATGTCGATCACACGCACAATTCAAGCTGTAATTACTGCCAAAGGTGGTCCTACCCCATATTGAAATAAATTTGCTGGAAATTTTGAGGTGTTTCCGTCATTTTATCCACATCCTATGTGTGTGTGTATGTGTGCATATATATATATATATATATATATATATATATATACACACACATTTTAAATATACATCAAGAAATAATTTCTAAGAGTAGTTTATTTGTAGTTTTATACTTCAATATCATTAGTGAAAGAATCATACTTTAACAGCAAACTTAAGACAATTGTATCACCAGTTTTATATAAATGAAGATTGGAGTTTTAATAATTAAAAATGAATTAAGAAATAATTATACATTACACTGGAGGCTCATCTCAAACATAAAATTTATACATATTTTTGAGAGTGACTTTTATAAAAAAAAATTTAAATGAGAGAAAAGTAAAATCACTAATCATGGATAGTCAAGATGGATGCTTTTACTTTTTACATTTCAGAAAGAAATGAGCAGCAGAAGAAACAATTCCACTTCTATGTGCCTTCCACATCTCCCTATCCCTTGTAGCTCTTAAAAAAATCCTTTCTCTAGTTACTCCTCCCAGACCCTGCTCTGCCAACCATTTGCTCATTAAGTATGTCATATGTTGCTTTCCTATGTCTCTCTTTCCTTCTGTCCTGTGAGTAACAGATTCTCCAAGCCCTCCTTATTACATGTCCCAGAAACTTCAGCTGTCTTTTCTTGATAAGTATATTTATTTTTCATTTTTATGTGCTTCAAAACCTCATAGTTGTCAACATGTTCAGTCCATGGTATCCTCAACAGCCTTCTACAGAACTGCATTTCAGGTTGCTTCAATTTTTTTCCTTTATCTTTGATGAGATTGTCTAGCTTTTGCAGCCATATAGAATCGGAGAAGGACTTGTAATTCTTTTAAAATTGCTTTTCTCCTTTCAGTAAATTGAATTTACTGTAGTGATTCCATGAATCCAATATAATTACAACTGTGCAAGAATGAAAATTTCTAACAGAAATTGGAAAAAAAAAAGAAAAATTTAGAAACAACCAGGTCTCCTTCAATCAAAGGTTTATCTCCCCCACCACTTTTTTCTTAACCTCTATTTTTCATTTCATATCACTAACCTTTAAACTTACCACCTTGAGAATGTGGCCTACATCTTCATAGATAAGTAAATGTTCCTTTTTCTTTTCTATTAACATACCCACCCTCAAATTTACATCCACCTTTCACCAGAAAGACAGATTTAAGAGCACAGTCAGCAAATATCAAACCACACAACTGTACACCATATCTGTGACAAATACACGCACATTATATATATATATATATATATATTTTGTTATATAACCCCCCCCCCCAAAAAAAAAAACACACATTCAGCATTAGCATTGCAAATATACACAAACAAGTGTCTGAAACAGACAGGCAGGGGTCTTATAATGCCTGGGTCTGGAAAGGTTCTCATGTACATTTATGATATGAACTTATCTTACAATGTCAGTTCAGTAAGGTTTTCTCAAAAAAAAAAAAAAAAAAAAAAAAAAATTACAGTTGGCAAAGATCTGAATTCATAGCATAGAGTTAAAGAAGACTGAGTGAGCCATCTCTGTGAAGGTGGTGATAAACCTATCAAATATCTACATGACCAAGCTGTTTTTAAGTGGCATACATAGCCAGAAAGCAGATTTAGAGTTATGAAAAATTCAGAATTATAGGAGAGGAATGTTGAAAAATATTTGGCATGACATTTTTGTCTGACCAAATATCATTTGGGGGAGGGGGGCGTTCTTGATAGAATTTAGAATTCTTCAAGAATTTGCACATAGAAGAGTTACAAAATATTACATGAATTGGATTACTTTTTTTCTATTAAAAAAAAAAGTTGATATATCAAAATGAATTTATTATTTCAATCATGATAAATGCATTAGAAAATGGAAACACCTTTTTATTTCCTTATTATCATAATAATGCTACACTTATTTTCAATACAGCTGCTGCCAAAGTTTATGTTGTAAAATAATTAAGGTTACACAAAATTCTACATCATTCACTACAAAAAGTAAAGTATGTCTTTTTAATTTTGAGTGACCATATGTTCCAGCAAATGAAAGACACTTGATTTTGTAATCACACACACACATATATATATATATATATATATATATATATATATATATATATATATGTGGAAAAAATCTATGCCACCCCAATGACCTGACTGTGATGGTTGGTGTGACAGATAAATGTTTCCTTGCAATGCATTTTGTCTTTTAGAACTTCATCAGATTATGTTGGTCCAACTACACATGTGCACAAATGAGGGATGCATTTTTTTTTGTCATTTTTTTTTTTTTAAATCTAGCCTACTTTATTCAGATTCTTTTTTTCTTTGTCTTTCTATCACTTTTCTTAGTAGATATCCAACACTGTGATAATAGAAATTCTACCAGGAATAATGAAAATGTTGTCAGAGCCAGGGTGCAAATTTACTGCAGGTGACTGAATTCAAAACAGACATTTTTGTCATAGTGAATTGTTTTCTTTGATCAGAGTAGCACTTTTTATGTCAAAATTGTGGTCAGTCTTGTTGTGATGAGCAATATATATAACATGTGCCTCTCATTTGACTTAGTTCTTTCCAATTTCTATCAAATGTTATATCCACACCTTCCACCTTCTCCCCTAAATTTTGTCTTTTTTTTTTCTGAAACTTACTTCCAGTCACAACAATTTTTTTATAATATCTGTTACTTGGAGCTGAAGGAACAGTTTTTTTTGTTTTTTTTTAAAAGACCTGTTGAAATAGATATTCTCCAAATTAAATAAATTGAATTTATATGTGGAATATAACCCACACAAAATGGATGTCATTTGAAAATCTGATCTACCAAACAACTCCAAGTGGAGATTCTTTTGAACCACTGTGGAGGCAGTGCTAATCGATGGTGCCACTGCTTAGACATTTGCTAACACCCAAAAGTATAAGCTTGATGGAACCTACACTTGGATGCTGAAAGCTATACTTACCATCTTAGAGACAACATCACACTAAATCACATCTCTATGGACACATAACTGATATTTCTACAATTTTATGTCAATACAAAATGAACTTTGCTAGCAAGCAAAACAAGAACTTGTGAATGATCTATTGCTCTTGATACCTAGCCATGGTGTAAGACCAGTTGGTTACCCAGCAATCAGCTATGTTATGACACAGGATGCCACCCCAATGACCAGACTGTGATGGTTGGTGTGAGAGATGAATGTTCAAGATAACTCAACCAAATAATAAATAACCCTTTCATAATGCTTTACTGTTTCTACCTTTGTCTCTTTCTCTTTATGTAAGCATAAACATTTTAATGCTTTATTTTTTCACAACACACGTAATTATGGCACTCCAGATTCTATTTTTTTTATTTTTTTGTCATTTCATTATTTGTGAATTGTCCTGACTTGTTGGGAAATGTAGTTGAATATTTTCCTGTTGATTTCATTAGGGTATTGAATTCAGAGTGGTTCTTCTCTAAACATAGTTGCCACCCAATGTTAAAGAGGCCCATTTTACTATTTATAAGGATTTCTACATAATTTTTTTTTTAATATTTTTAAAGAAATTTATAAATTAATATTGAATAAATTGATCTCATTTTGAAATTATTTAATGAATTTTAGATTGGGAAAAATCAGCTGCTATACTTTTGACAAAGGAAAAAATAAAATTGGACATTTAAACTTGTAAAAATTTTCAACTTATCCTCAATAAAAACAGGCAAGAAAAGGAGATAAATTGTAAATAAAAATTTTCATATTTTAGAAATAGTTGTGATTTAAAAATGTTTTTTTTTTAGTTCAGCTTCTTCTAATGAAAAGAGTTAGCATACAAAAAGCAATAGATTAGAGAGATTTCATGACTTTCCCTTGGACTATTACATCCGGCTACTATGTTTATTATCACATGGACTGACTGACTACTTGCTATCTCAATTGCAAATGCAATAGCAGTTACAAAAGAACACAAATACTTAAATGAAAAATACTCTGCTCAATTATAAAGTGTTATCCTTGATGAGTATATAATTCTCTCTATAATGAAGACCATTGTGTGTGTGTGTGTATATATATATATATATATATATATATATATATTTCCCTTCTGTCACAGAAAGAGAAACAATAGCAAAGCAGTGACAGCTCAGTTCATTCTCTTTACAACCAGTTATTAAAGCTCTTGACATGTGTTTGCTGTTTAACAGTGACTTATCTTTTTGCAATAATTATGTTGAGTAGTGAAGAACACACACACACACATATATTTATATTTTTTTTTCTCTCCTGTTACCCTCAGGGGCTTAGATTTTTTTTTTCGTATGTTTTAATGCATGATAATAGTAGGTACATCTCTCTCTCTCTCTCTCTATATATATATATATATATATATATATATATATATTGCTGTCATTTTAGGCAGCATATCGATATATTATGCTGTCATTTTTTTACAGCATGAGCCACTCATTTTTAATAATATAGTAACTATACATGCTTAAAAGCCAAAGCTTTGCAGATTAATAATTTGATGTTTTGAATGCTATATAATTTATCTTTCTCTAAATTATAACTAAATTTTGCTTTAATTTGGTAGTCACACAATTGAGATATTTTATCTTAATTTTCATTAAAAAGATGTTTTTATTTTGCTTAAAATTGATTAATATGTTCTAATTATATATCACCTATAATTTGAATAGGTTTAATTTGTTCACTTCACCAAATCTCAATTTATATGGATTTTTAACATTTTTTTTCTTCAAACATGACAGATCTGTTTAATAAGACTGATGAAGATAGTTTGATTTTAATTCAGAATTGTGCAATAAGTGAAAGAAAGTATAACCAAAAGTGAGGCAAATAAAAAATACCATTTCGAACACAATGATCTACCAATCTCTCTCAGAGAAAAATAATCTCAAGATATTCCTAATTTAGTTACTTTTTGATTGACAGAATAGATAAATATTTACCACAGAATGACAGAATTATGAATTATTTTCAGAGATATTTATTTGTGATCACTTTCAATATGACATCTAATACATTAATATCCATAATTACATTTTGTTTTTAAATAAACATTTTGTGCCTTACAGTCTCTACATGGATAATTTAGTGAACTAGTCTCCATAAAATCACATTCCATAGACCATAATTTGACACATTTATGACCTGTTCAACACCAATATGTGAGGCTTCACAGACATACAGAGGTTTAAAATTTGTTTTCCCAGTTGAGATTAAACAAAATATATATATATATATATATATATTACTTACCTCTAAGGAATTGGTTAAATAAATTGGTCATTGATATTTATTAAGCACAAAGTGGTTAATCATGAAGTTGTTAATACAACATACTCTTCAATATGCTTATAGTAATAAGAACCCTTAAAATGGTGTCTTTGTGACAATAGAAAACAATTTATAAATTATCAAAATTTTAAATCTTTCCTAAAATAAAATATGAATATACATTCTCACAACCTGGTCTTCATTTCTTAAAATATTTTGTTGTAGTAGAAGGCAATATACAATAAACAAACATATCTTGTTTTTTTTTGTTTTTTCAAACTAATAAAGCCAGCAAGACACAATGGTTACTGGGTGTAAAAGAATTATAAAGCAGAAACATTAAGGAGTGAGAACAATAGTAATCAAGAAGACAGCGATTGACATTGATCTTTAAAAATATAAATACAAAGTTGGCTGGAAAGCATGGAGCTGGAAGAGAGTTCTACAAACAAGAAGTTCAAGAAAAGAAACTTTTAGTATAGAACTTGCTATTACATCTAGTCCATTCAACTGTCAATGAGACTATACCACCAATCTAATACTGCAATTAAATTCATAAAGTCTAGGTACCATAGCAAAGAGATCAATTTAATGATTACCATGAAAATTATAGAAAAAGATCAAAAGGGGAAGTTATATTATGGTAGAGGGAAAGGGCTGAATCCAAAATGCCAGGTCAGAACCAATAATATTGCTGATTCTTTAGATTTTATCAAGAATCTCTAAATATATAGCAGAAGCTCTGACCCATAGGTGGTAGTAATATTAAAATCATGAATGAATGGTGGACTTATAAATATGCAAGATAGATTCTGGAGACAGTTGTTTAGCATGAAACAGTGAACCAGCCTTCTTTGAAGCTGAACTAACAATGGATTCAATATTGTCTTTCCATTTCATGTCAGTTAAGAATGTTAGCCCAAAAAGGGAGTAATGAGTCACTTTCCTAGGTTAGCAGCTACTATGCTAATATTAAGAGATAGTAGTTTTGTTTTATAGATATTAAAATTAACAAACTATTCTTTGCCTCAGTTAACAGAAGACTGAAGGTCATTTTTTATACCAGCCATCAATTTGACCTTATCAAACTGATCAGAGTATCAAGACAGAAATAAATGACTGTGTCATCAGCAGAGATACAAAACTGAGAGCTGATGCCATCAGAAAGTTTGTTAATGAAAATTAAAAACAAAGTAAGACTAAGGATAGAGCCCTGAGGGACACATGCATTAGTACAAAAGATCTACAAAAAAGCATTGAATTGTTAAAGAAGTGTTGAAATCAGTGCATCACCCTAGAAGTTGAATAAAGTTGAATTTTGCCTAAAAGTTGTTGTTTTATTAGTTAGGCCTGAGATTTATTGAGTGATGTGTTATTTACTCATGAATAGATTAGCAATTAACCTAGAAAAACAAAAGCCATATTGCTTGTCTGAAAGGAGGTCCTGTGGTGTGAGATATTTATTTAGTATTGAATAAGGCCTCTAGTAGTTTACCAAAAAGTGGTAGGTAAGGCTTATTAGCCAATAGTTGGAAGAGCCAGACTGGTTTGTTACCATGATAATGGAAGATCTCATGCATGAAGTTTTAGTTTCAACAAGTTGTAAGTATATGTTAAATGAGCTGAAATTTTATGGCTTTTGGAGTTGCCAGAGGAACTTGCATCCTTGTGAAATAAAATTATTTAAACACTGTTTATTCTGTCAATCTACCCACTCAGAACACAGTTAGAAATTCAAGAAGATTGTTTCAGGTTATAAAAACCCAAAATTTGTAAAGGATGTGTATATGATCTTTGGAGAGAGAAAAGAATGTGGCAGCTTATGTGAAACCCAGATAAGAAAAGGCAAACACTGGCAATAATTATGATTTACTGGTAAAGCAAAAGAAAAAAAAATGCTTTAAACTCTAAAATGGTGGGTTTTAGTCAGTCAGTTAAGTGCCATACATGATACACGCTTTGGCGATCATGTCTCAAAAAAGACATGACTGGCTAAGTAGAAAATTTTCCCACAGTAGATTGCCATTATTTTCTGTGGTAAACTAGTTGCCAACCAAGGCTATAAAACCAAATCTGTCCTATTTTACTCATAGATGGAGAGTAAACAGATGGATTAATACCTTTTCAAAGAGTGTGTGCGAAAGTGAATGCAACAAATTCAACTGGAATTTGAACTCTGCTTTCCGATTTCTCATTCCAAGTTGATATCCTTTGCACTACAGTGGACATCAGGAAAATGGAACTATTCCCCTACCCCCAAAGCAAAGCAAAACACACACAAAAAAAAAAAAAAAAAAATTTCAGGGCCCAGAAACGATGCCTATATTGGAAAAAAAGTTGGAATAAAAGCACTAGATACAAATTAACTTGGTCTAATCCAGTGTTAGTCATAACATTATTGGACTATGCTAGTTTAATAGCATCAAGTATAGTTATATATATATATATATATATATATATATATAAAACTACAGTTGTATATGTACAAGAATATTATGTCAATCTTGATATGGTTATAGTGTCAAAATAAACCAACAATTAAGTCAATAACTGTTAAACAAGAAGCAGTAATGAACATGGAATAAAACCATAAAATATTGAAAATTTAAATTTGAACAAAAATGAAAGCAGGAGGTGGGGGGATAATTTCACTCCTTTTGTTGGAATCCATTACAGAAGGTTTGGTGAAATTATTAAACAAAGGCAAGCCCATAGCTATGCTGTCTGTGTATAAACGTTACCATAATAATCATAAAATGATATTTGAGTTGTGAAAGATACAATTTAATGTAAAATTGTGAGTATAATATTAGGAGGTGGGAGTGTAAGATAATTTTATGGGTTTTGTATTACTATTTCTATGGTTTCTAAGATAGAAACATTGGTAAACAGATTTTCAACATCTCACGAGACTAGGATGCCATTGTTAGGTTTATTAGAATGCAGTATGTCAAAGAATTTGTTGACACTATAATTATTTGGTAAGTATGGCTGGATCAGTTTGAGATATATATATATATATACACACACACAGACAGACACAGGGTGCAATGGATGAACTGTTGTCTAAATTATGCAAAAATGAAAACAACACTGACATCTTATTTTAACAGATGTATTTACCAACATTATGCAAAAATATATTGAAATCCTAAAGAGTAGATTTATTCAATAAAATCAACATTGGCTTCAATTGCTACCCCTAGATGACTTCAGAATCTCCTGCAACTCTTATGGGCAGTCTCCTTGTTTAAGTTAGTAAATGCTGCCTTTAGTTCATCCCTGACGTTAGGTAGCCAGATAAAAGAGTGATGCAATCACAGAAATTTACTTGACAGCCCTGAATGGGTTATCCTGCTTATGTAGCATGTTATAGAGTTCTGTTGCTACCCTCTTGATCCAAGATCGCACTACCTCCTCAAAGCACTCGGCATAGGCCTTCATGTTCAGTCTGAGAGGCCCTATGGGAAAATGAATGTAATCATAACATTGTGATCACTCTAAACACCATGATGTTGACTGGATATATCCTCCAACTTTTTCCAAATCCTTTGTACTGTCTTCAGATTAGCATCCAAACACTGAAATGTTCATATTGGAGCTTCCAGCATAAATGCCAAGCAATAAAGCATGCCATTTCAAAATTTCTGGCAGATTGATTTGTGTCATGATGCTCTTTTTAACCACAGACGGTGCCCAACTGACCCTATTATACTGTGCAGTTGGCAAAATCAAAATGTGCATACACAAAATTAAAAATATAAATAGCAACAATTTACCCATCACAACTTGTGTGTATGTATGTGTCTCTTCAATTTCAGTGCTGTGTATATGGTAAATAGTTTGTGAGTTATACAAAATTAAATGCAATTGATAGACAAATCATGAGGATTCCTTCAAAGTTCAAGAGTTTGTGCTTAAGACACAATGAAATTTAATGCATGAGAATGACAAGAAAGAATATAACTTCAGAGTTTTGCATTTAAATTCACAGTAAGAGTGAGACAAGAATGCTTGGCTTTTGATAAACCTCTGAAAGCAAAATATATTTATGTCAGTTAGCTGTTGTTGGTCATTGAATATTTTCATTAAAAAAATACTTACTATTCTTACTAATTTCTGAGTAAATCCAACCACACTGGGAAAATCATTTTCTTTTACATGCGTATCTATTTTTGTTTTAACTGTTCACCTGCCAAATAATTATGACATATCACTGATAAACAATGTAAACAAAAGCAGCAATTTTTCACCTTACCACCAGCATGTTATAGAATTAGATTCCAGAGTAAATCATTTTAAAAAGTGTTTTATATTCCTAGAAAAGTTGGTTGTCTGTGTTGTGCCAGACAATTTTTTTTCCTCAGAATCCATCTTGCCCATTTATAAATCTATCATCTGTGCATTGAATACTGCTGCCCTATCTGGTCTGATACTCTCGTTATATACAGTGAGGTGAAACAAGTATTTGGACAGTAAAAAAGTGGGTTTAGAATCATATATTGAAAGAAAAGCATTGTCTAATGCTCACAGTATATTCATAAAACAATTATAAATGCAAATAAACAGCAAAAACTAAATTGACATATTTTATATACAAATTATTAAAACAAGTAGTGAAAAAAGTATTTGGACGGTTCCAAAATTATGTTTAGAATTAATGTTTTGAGAACGTGTTGGAATTTTATAGATAGTTTAGAACATTCATTGCTTAAAGGTGTTAGCTATCTTGATAGTCAGTTCATCCCAAGACATTGCACTAACAGTACTGCAGGATGCCAAAGCAAAGATCGAAAGATCTTAAAGAACGAATTATTTCTGCACATAAAGAAAAGTTATCGTAAGATTTCTAAAGACCTATGTAAACCTGTGAGCACTGTTGGGTACATAATTAAGAAATGGAAAACCTTTGGCACTCATGGAAATATGCCACGAACAGGTGCACCGTGCAAAATATCACAAAAATCTTCACGGAAAATAGTATGGCAAATAAAAATATGACCCTTTGGTGACTCAGAGAGAACTTCAAAAAGATTTCAGCAATGCAGAAACTAATGTATGCAAGAGGACCATAAGTTCTAAACTTCAACGACAAAATCTCGCTCTCCTCACAAAACCCTATTGCTAAAAATACGTCATTTAAAATCCAGACTTGAATTTGCCAAAACTAATTTATAAAAGCAGGATGACTATTATAAGCAAATCTTATGATCTGATGAAAGCAAGATTGAACTTTATGGCCACAACAATGCTACCCATGTTCGGAGAAAGGATGGAACAGCCTTCAATCAAAAGAACACCATCCCCACTGTGAAGCACAGAGGCAGTAGCATTATGGTTTGGGGATGCTTTGCATATAATGGCATGGGACAACTGAAAATTAATGAAGGTACAATGAATGCCGTCAAATATATTCAGATTTTAGAAGATTGCTTGCAGCATCAGTTGAGAAATTAGAATTTGGACCAGATTGGGTTTTTCATCAGGACAATGATGCAAAACATACAACCAAAGCAACACATGCATGGCTTCAAAAAAATAACATCAATGTGTTGACATGGCCCAGCCAATCACTAAACATGAATCCAATAGAGAATCTTTGGAGAACACTGAAGAATCAGATCCGTGAAAGGCGACCAAAGAACCTCAGTGAATTGAAAGTTTTTGCAGAAGAAGAGTGGGCTAAAATTCCCACCAAATCATGCCAGACACTTGTAGAGAGCTACAGGAACAGACTGAAAACTGGTTGCAAATGAAGGAGGACCAACTAAATATTAAACACATTTAAAGCATAATTTATATTCTGTCCAAATACTTTTTCCCTACATGTTTTAATAATTTATATTATATATATATATATATATATGTGTGTGTCAATTTATTTTTGCTGTTTATTTGCATTTATAATAGTTTTACAAATATACTGTGAGCTTTAGACAATGATTTTCTTTCAATATATGATTCTAAAACCATTTTTTTTTTACTGTCCAAATACTTGTTTCACCTCCCTATATCTTATGATTCTTGACAAAGTTTTAAAAAGTGGGTGTGTAAGGGAGGTAATCAATCCTGACAAGACATCTTGACCTTGGTTATTTTCTCATGGATCTGACATGGATTTCTTTTCTTTTTTTTTTCTACAAATATTTTAATAGTAACTGTTCTGATGAGCTTTTTACCTTAGTGCCTTGACAACATGAATTTAAGCATGCTACGAGATTAGCAACTAGGTTTTACCATTTCATTGTTGAACTAGCAAGATGTAACTGCTACTTCAATTTATTTCTTTTCTTGGACTTCCTGCCTGTAAAACTCCTGATTTCTTACTTTCAGTTGCCATCTTCTGTCTCTCTGAGCTTTGTTCTTTCCTCAATCCTCCTCACTAGAGTCTCTTTCATTCACTATAACTCCCTATGTCCTTGTGGAATTATCGCCTTGCTTAGGGATGAAAGATACTCTTGTGCCATTAAAGAATTCAGAAGCATTATTATTTATATATTTTAATATCGTTTGACAATGTTAGATTAATTAGACTAATATTTTCTTTCATCTTAATTTCTGAGTTGCTTCTATCATAACTTCACTCACTGTGTTAATGTACAGTCAGTCAGTTAAGTGCCATACGTGATACATGCTTGGGCATTCATGTCTCGAAAGAGACATGACTGACTGGGCAGAAGATTATCCCACAGTAGGTTGCCATTGCTTTCTGCGGTAGACTTGTTGCTGACCAAGGCTATAGAACCCAATCTGTCCTGTTATTTGACTCATTGCTTAAGGGGGAAGAGATGTATTATATTATATTATTAAGTAATAATTAGTAGGGGATCAGTTTATTACTACATATCAATATATAACTGATCCCCCACTTTATGTCCAGTAGTAGTCTTAATTATGTTTCCAACTATTATATTCAGTCAGTCAGTCAGTTAAGTGCCATACGTGATACACGCTTGGGCGATCATGTCTCGAAAGAGACATGACTGACTGGGCAGAAGATTATCCCGCAGTAGGTTACCATTGCTTTCTGCGGTAGACTCGTTGCCGACCACGGCTATAGAACCCAATCTGTCTTATTTAACCTGTAACTGGAAGAAAGAGATGGATTAATACCTTTCCCAAGGGTATTTGCGCGTAAGTGAAAGCAATGAATTCAGCTGGAATTCGAACTCAGCTACCCGATTTCTCGTTCCGAGCCGATATCCACTGTGCCACAATGCACATCCAGTACATAATGTACAGTACTGTGCAAGTAATACGGGACTGAAAATGAAGTTTAAGTTTAAATTGTCTACTGTATTCACAACTAAGCTTTCCTGGTAAGAAAAGGAACACACAAATTCAAATCTCAAAGAGCTTATACTTTATTTCAAAATCATACACCGCAGCTGACATTTTAATTAAAAGTAGAAATAAAATAAAAAATGTATGCACAATAAAAATCATAATATATATATATATATATATATATATATATATGTATGTACACATCAGGATAATAAAAATGTTGTGATGTCTTTTTTTTTTTTTTATGTACGAGGAATTATTATTATATGCTTAACTATTCAGGTCAGCATGCTCGCCTTGAAAATGAAAAAGACAACATTTTAACAAACTTAAGCAAAAAGTCCAACATTTGTGCTACATTTAATAGATCAATAGTCAAAAAGTAATTCTAATTTGTCTTATTAGAAATACATCCCTAGATAGCCCCTCTTTATTGTAATTATAATGTTCTACAGTTAATACAAATAAGTAATTGAAGTACTCATTAAGACGAGATATGAATAGATACAGGAGAAAAACACCATTTCTGCTTATTCCCAATCTAATTGATAAAACATCCTGTTATTAACCTTTAATAATTTGTATTATTCACAAGTATCACTTCTATGAAGCACATTTCTCGACTTTGTAGTCAGTTTCAGTGAAGGTTGTTTTTCATTTTTTTTTTTTTTTTTGGCTGCCATAACAGGATATGACAATACAATAAAACTATTCAGACGATATTATTATTATAATATGATATGACTAAATTTACAATGACAACTCAAATTTTGTTCAAAATTGCTTTCAAAATGCTAAGGTTACAAAGTGATTTGCAAATCTGTTTTCTAGTTTGTACTTCAGTTCTTTAATCATTCAACCAAAATGTCTAAGCAAGTTCACTTGTAAGTCAAGCAAATACTGTAAACACTGTACAAAAACTATATGTACATCTATATTTCCATAGATCAATAGCCTGGTTTCACAAGTCTTGATTAGCAGGAGGAATTCAAAAGTAGTTAAATTTAAATTGACTAATGCCTTCTGATCATATGTACTTACAAGAAATTTATAAGTAAATCCTGACAACAAAGTTGGAATGCCTATACTAGTCTAATGCCATTTTCAATTTTGTTCAGGCAAATCCTGCAATGATACTTGTGCCAAGGTGTATCAGTTCTCACTCTTCTTGGCATGGAAACTCATCTTCTATACAACTTTACATGGTTATGTAAGGATTTTCCAGACAGAAATCCATAGTCTTGGAAAATTGACAGATGCCTCAGATTCAAGATGCAAACAGAATTTATATATCACATTCACTATTTCAAACTATTTGAATCAATCATATTCAAGATTATCCTTCAATTTTCATTAAAAATAATCCAGAATAATTAGAAAGAAATTCCTAAAAATAATAGCTACATTTGTGATAAGAGAAATGTAAGAATTGCAATAATTCACTTAATTGGATAAAATGATCAGTTAAAAGAATATGTATATTTTATTAACCCATTCTACTAGATATGTTTAGTCGGGAGGGAATTAATTGGCCAGGGTAGAAATTTGTGGATTCTTGGCTTTTCTGTTTTGGATGGATAGGGACAAAATAAGTTGGTGCCATTTTGACACAAGTCAAAGCAATGATCATGAGGTATAAAAAAAAAATTATAAAAATAATATTCAAGGTCAAGAATCTATAATAAACGCATGGAGTTCTATAAAAAAAATAATAAAAATTGAAAAAAGTTGACCTCCCAAATCATTCTGGACTTGTTATGCACAGGAAAAGTGCTTAAAATAAATTAGTTACTATTTTTTTAGTTAAAAAAACAATTACATGAATATTCAGTTTATCATTTTCTTCCAACTTCCAATGATTTAGGAGGAATAAACATACTGAAGTAAATATCTGTCTGCGATTAAGTATTTTTATATTTTTACAGTACTGATAGCAGACATGGAAAGACGAATGCAGGATGTCCTACAAAAGAGAAAGCAAGAAGAAAGAACAAACTTCAAGTAAACAACATGACCATCAGCAAAAAGAAGACCTCCAAAATGCCAAATACAGGTCAGAGAAACTAAAATAAAACAAGTAAAAAATTTAAGTACCTGGAAAGTGTGCTGACAGAGGATGGAAAGTGCAATGTTGAGATCTAAAGATGCAGTTGCAGGGACAAGGATGCATTTCAAAAGCTAACCAGAGTACTGAAAGACAAGAAAATCTCATTTGAAACAAAGAAAAGTGTGCTGGGTTGCTATGTGATATCTGTCCTTCTGCATGGCAGTGAATGATAGACAATCTCCACAAGAATGAAGGAGAGGCTTGTGGCAGCAGAAATGTGGTTTTACAGAAGGATGCTGAGGATACCATTGACTGAGCACATGACAAACAACAAGGTGTTGGAGAGGATGGAAATAAGGAGAAAACTTATACTTAACATAAGTAAGAGATAAATGAGGTTTCTGGGACATGTAATAAATAAATGGGGGCCTGGAGAATTTAATACTCACAGGATGGATAGAGGGAAAGAGAGAGAGAGGAAAGCAGCACGAGACCTACTTGATAGGCCTGAGCAAATGAATAGCAGAGCAGGGTTTGAGAGAGATACCAAGAAGAATTTTGAGAGCGACAAGAAACAAAGCTAAGTGAAAGTCCATGATTGCCTATGTTCTGAAGTGACATGACACAGGAAGAATATAAATTTTCTCTGTATGCAACTTCAGTTGTAATTACAAGGCATTTTTTAACTACCGATTTGTACAACTGTCTGCAATTGATTTTCATAGCGGCGTTCAACTCTACATTAGATTTGTCTCAAATTTCTGCTTTCCAAGAGTTATTCAGACTAATAAATTAATTCCTTATAATCACTTTTGTTACCATTGTGTTTTGGCTACTAAATTTTACAGCATTCTTCAGGTGTACAGCATTCAAAGTGTAAGTAAAAAGGATTTTTTTATCCCCTTTCCAGAAAATGGTAATAAAAAAAAAAAACGTTCCACTCATTCCCAGCAACTAAAAACACACAGGCCTCTCAGTAACCCATGCCACATGAGGGATTCAGTATTTTTTGTGTTTTCTAATTATTATGACTACAATTAGGATTAAACACACAATTCTATTTTTTCCGATGAGCAAAGCAATTCACACTGACCTGATTTATACATCTCTTGCCAAGTTTAATGCTTACTTTATTTTTCTCACATTCTTGTAATGTACTTTTGTCTTATTTGGGCCACATCCAACACTTTTTTTTAACCTTCTTTCAGAAAACTACTCATGAAAATATAGAAATTTTTAAATGTCCCCACAATTTTCTCTTTAAGTAATGTTCAAAATGTTGAAGGATTTCAAATCAAGATAAAATTTCTCACCAAAAAAAAAAAAAAAAAAAAAAAAATAGAATTACCCAAATATAAGCAGAAGCAGTCTAATAATTCTTGCAACAACTGCTTAAAAAACTGACTCTCTAAATGTTCTATTTTACCCTAAAAATTTAGCCTTAAAGACTGAACAGTGCATTATTGAAAAGACTAAAATTCTTTGAAATTTGTCAAAAGAGATGACAAAATTCTACAAAAAGATGAATGGAAGTTATATAAGCCTGTGGATGCAAATAAAGATTCCAAATAACATTGGGAATCATTGTTAATTAGTTTATCTGACCCATAAAAGGGGCGATTTTTGACTGATTTTGCAGTTGAATTGGTTATGCAGACTTAGATTTTTATTTCTATAACTCTTGACATATGTAAGAAAGAGTTGTTTTGTTGTATTGCCATGGTAGCAGCACGATACCAGATTATGTGTGCTGAAATAGCTACAGAACAATATCTGTTCTAATGAATATTAAGTAAAAACAAGACAAACACAGATAAGACAGAACAACAATCAGAAAGACAGAAGAGGTTAACTTGTTAGAGTCGCAGAGAGCACAATCCAATAATAAGCATCAATGATTATTGAATTCCTGACTGCTATTAATCTTTATTTATATAGATATTTTGATCTACACATCATTCCATCTTTGAGAGCACTAGATGGGTGTCAGCTGCTCTACAATATGCTTTTACATCATTAAAAAGTAAAAATACTCAACAAATGCCAACATAAATATAAAAAGCAATACATTAGAAACCTGATAATTAAATATTCCATTATAATAGAAACAAGAATTATTGGCACAGGGTAATATTTCCTGCTAACAATAAAATCTCATGGCTAAAAGGCTAAGATGCGTGACAAAAATATACAAAGTTACATTATTTAAAATTATATTTTTCTATTTAATATATTACCACAAGGATACATGTAAATTTAATACAAGAAAACAGTGTTACCAGCCAGATCTTCCCTCCTTACTAATGATATATTCTGTTATATTTTTGACAACATTCCCTTACTGATGCTAAATATTTCCTATTACCATAACAATGGACTATCTCAAAGTGCAGATTAAGCAATATGATTGATAAATTGATCAACTCAGTTTGTGTTTTATATTATAATTTTTTTTTTTTTTTACATTTTTCATTATAATTTTATTTGTTTATCATCACAAAAGTATTTAAAAAATAGAACAAAATGATTGACAATACTTCATCTAATAATAATTCAAGATAATGTCTAAGCTGACCTGGAATGTTTTTATAAAATATTTTGTTTCCCAATGCCAGCAACTATTTTTTTTTGTCTCCAACTATCATGTAGATACTAGATTCTTTTTTTTTTCAATTGAGTCAATATTCTTGACATTGCAAGGATGAATAATAAATTCTTTACATTATCATTACTGCAAGAAAGAAACTGATCTTAAAAGATGCAAGACTAAAACCAAACCATTATTTTTTTTCTTTTTACAAAATGCATTTTTCATCCTCAGCTGAGGGTGGAGGGTACACCAAAATTATCAAATAAGAAACACAGATTTGTTTAAATTGCTGATCTCATTTTGTTTGTTATAAACATGCTTCAGCTATTATATTTGCCAATATATCTGGTAATCTTAGAAAGGAATCTCATTTTCAACAGTAGATTGCTGTGTCTATACTAAAATAAAAACAGTTCAAAAGAACACAGAAATATAAACAATAGCGTTTTAATTATTCGAGGCCTGAGAATATGCTGCATTCTTCTTTTTTAAATCTGGCACTTAAAGAAAGACCAATCTAAACCAATTAAATTCTCATGTATATTTAACTGCCAGGAACATGGATCACTCAGCCACCAGGATCCTATCAACATCATAAGTTACCACCTACAGTTGAACAGGTGGCTCCTTAAGGGGGCGGGGTGGTGTGTCTTACACACTCTCTCTCTCTCTCTCTCTCCAAGAGATGCAGTCAGCATATTTTAGACCCTATTGACAGAGTAAATATAAAGTCAAGTAGAAAAATCAGATGACCATATGACTTTGCAGATTTAATTTTTATCAGCTTGTGACTGACTAGGAAGAAATGGAATAGCAATGACTTAGCAAAATAATACTAAAAAACAAATTCCTTTCTTAATGAAGCATTTCAGAACTTTGAACATCTTTTTAACAATATCACAGAAAGAAAGGGGTAAACGACGAGAGAAGAGAAAAAGTAAAATCTCGAAGGGTCTGCAATGTTATCAGTCCTGACCTGACATCCAACACTTACCCACCACTGTGACATGGCTTGCCTCTCTTTTTTTCTGTATTTTCACAGCAACTGTTCGAATGTTCTCTTCTCTTTCATACCTTAATTGCATAAATTTAAGCATACTACTACTACTAGTTAGATAGTTTTTCTTGCCTGTGGAACTCTCTTTCAGTTTCTTGCTTCCCTGCTACCTAGGTCTTTCAAGCATTTAAATGCAATGTCTGTTACCATCTTCTGTCTTTCTGCAACCTGTTCTTCTGTCCTTTCTCTTCACTAAAGTCTCCTCATTCTCTTTCATTCACTGTAACTCCTTGCATCTTAGTAGCATTATTGACTTCCTAAAAAAACCTAAAATGATTGGGGGAGGGGGGTTATATATCTCAACAGACATCTGAAAAGTTTTTCTTCAGGACAAATCACTCCCTGGATACATATAAGGATAAGGTTATTTTAGGAAAATCTATGACAAAGTGGAAATTTTTTTTCCTGTGATGCATTTTCTTCTTTAGGCCTTCAGATTAAATTGATATTTACGTTGATGTAACTACACATGCACACAAAGTGGATTGGATTTGGATTTTTTTTTTCTTTAAATGTTTTGGGTGTTTGTTTAGCCAATTTAATTTAGTTTTGTTTGTTTTTATTACTTGTTTGTAAACATATCACATTTTGATAATAGAAGAACTGCCAAGAAAGGGGAAATGTTCTAAAAAAACTGGATGTAAATTTGCTGTGGATGATTTAGCAATTAAAGCACTTTCTATAGTTTTTCCATTTTCATAAATTGCTTTCTTTTAAATTATGGTCAGACTCATTATGGTGAGAAACTCCTGAACATATACAAAAATGTATATATTGTTTACCCATATTAGGCAACAAAATGTTTTCACAAACTTGATCACAATCTGACCAAACAGTATATTTTTGGAATTTATTCTCAATCAGGCCAAGAAATTTTCAGTAGCTCCTAATACAAGAAATATTACTGTAGTTTTTTATTGTATGAATCTTATGGCCAAATAGGAATGAAAAGTAATCTCCAAGAGTAAAATTACTCCAGGATGAACACAAGATAGGTGGCACTGACCTTCAACATAAGATCTTATCACAACTCAATTTAAAATCTAAACTATCTCTAGTAAGACTAAAAAAAAGAATATCTTTTTACATAACTGTATGCATCTGCATAAACTTATTTCTATAAATACCAGTAAAGTTGTTGATGACCAAGTGGTTAGAAGCTTGAAAAATAGAGTTAGCAGAGTTCAAAAGTTTATCAAAAGAGAATCTGCATTTACTTCATCTTAGTAAAATGCATAGAAAGAAATAACCAATGAAATTGACGCTGAAAAATGTTCTTGATTATATAATAAAAAAAAAAATAATCACATACTAAGTAATTATCTAAATGAATATCATTTGAGAAGTCTGAGGGGGTTCCCATAAAATTAAAACATATTGTAAGATCATAATTTCATTTTTAGGTTCTATATTTGTTTGTTTTCATAGATGTGTATAAAGATAAATTAAAGCTATTTTAACCATTTGGAAACAACTCTGATAGAATCAACATTCACGGACCAAGTGAATATTGTATTAATTGCTTTAAGAGAATGCTGACGAAGCATAGTGGAACACACATGATTGTATTCATTTTCAGATATTTATAAACCCAGTAATCACGATATTTATCAAAACATAATTAATGTCACATTTAATTTGGTTTCATAAACTGAAGTTGTTGCAAAATAATTGTACAATTATAAAAACAAAAACACCTTCAGTTGATTCAGGCTAATATTTAACCAATACTTAACTATATCAGTTAAGACAATTCAGCAATGGAAACAGTCTTAAACATAACCTCATTTATCTGCTTAAAGTTAACCAAAGTAACTGATTTTCATTGTCAAATAATTAGTGGAAATGTGTTTTAAAGCTAATGTTCTTAATTTACAGTTATAACAGACACTTAAATGTCAGAAAGAACAAGAGCCAAAATGTAGCTATAACAGTCAAGATGAGGACTCCAGCATAAGCTTATCAGCATAAAATTTTCATGATGGTTTACAGAAAACATCTTGTATGTGAAAAGGATGCGGTGAAGGCATGTCAATCAGTCAATCAGTTAAGTGCTATACGTGAAACACGCTTGGGTGATCATGTCTCGAAAGAGACATGACTGACTGGGCAGAAGATTATCCCACAGTAGGTTGCCATTGCTTTCTGCAGTAGATTGGTTGCCAGCCAAGACTATAGAATCCAATCTGTCCTGTTATTTAACCCATAACTGGAGGGAAGAGAGATTAATACCTTTCCCAAGGGTATTTGTGCATAAGTGAATGCAATGAATTCAACTGGAATTTGAAGTCGGCTCCCCGATTTCTCGTTGTGAGCCAATATCCACTGCACCACAACGCACATCTTGTCAATCAGTCAGTTAAGTGCCATACGTGATAAACGCTTGGGCGATCATGCCTCGAAAGAGACATGACTGACTGGGCAGAAGATTATCCCGCAGTAGGTTGCCATTGCTTTCTGCGGTAGACTGGTTGCCGACCAAGGCTATAGAACCCAATCTGTCCTGCTATTTAACCCATAACTGGAAGGAAGAAACGGATTAATACCTTTCCCAAGGGTATTTGCGCGTAAGTGAAACTTGTCAATACTGATTCAAAAAAGGCTATGGATCACGTGAAGACATGATGCCCACACCAGTTGCATCCTAGTTTTCCCCGTTAGCAGCAGAATAGCATGATATATCTAGATACAGGCCTCTCTGCAACTGGTCAAGATTTGGGTCTCTGTGAGATGCCCCATGCAAATAAAAGCAACAAGAAAACAAGCAATCAGCAGTTGGCAAGACTTATCTTGTGAAATTAGGAATTAAACTGCCCATGAGACCAAAGTTGCTATGGTTTTCAAGACAGTTTGTTACCTACCATCTTTCTCCTCTCCGCTCATTACCCCTATAATTGATAAGAGAAAAATTGGTTAGCTGTTCCTCCCCAACCAGCCTCAATGCACTCTTGCCATACATTACAACAGAGGAAATAACCAGTAAACTTGGTCAGAATAGAAAAGTAAATCAACAATTAAAAACTCATGCAAAATTTAAAAACACAATAGAGATAAGTTTAATAAGGGATGAGGGTTGTTTGCAATCATCTAATTATATTTAAGCAGATAAAAAGGCAGGGAAGGACTTGAGCCCAAATGCTTACTGAAATCTTTGCTTTGGCCAAATTCACATCAGCGCATATGTACTTACATGGACACAAAACTAATTTTTACCAAATAAGAAAAAATGTTGATCATGTTAGCCATAACCCCCTACCCCTTCAGCCAAAATGGACATTGATGAATCTTTATATAAATATTTACAAGATGGGTTCTTCTCAAACAATGATTAATCCTTTTAAATAGATCTACATACAAAACATTAGATTTCATTCTGCTTTTGAGGAATTACTCCTCCTAAGCAGCTATTCTTTGCATTTCTTGTAAAAAAAAAAGAAAAAAAAATTTCTTATATCTCTTTTGTATATGAAACTTAAGCAAAAATAAAAGTTATTCAATAAACTGTCTTTAGACACTAAACCAGATTAAAAAAGAACTGCATGTTTGATCAGGAGATTTTTGTTAGCCATCATTTCCATGATAGGAGCGTTGAATGAGCTCTTGGTATATTGTCAATTGATCACTCTTAAGAACTATCCAGAGGTAAAATTTCAGAGTATTAAAAATTGGAGTTCTAGGAAACAGGATTGTGAGGGAGGGTGATATGATGAAACTTCTCAGTCACTCACTCACTCACAGATAACATAGGTGAGCAAAATTTCAGTTCAGGGTTTGTTCACTGTGCCTTGCATCTAAATGTAAGAGGTAGCATTGTCCTTAAAGCTCTGTAAGAACAAGTAGTTAGCACTACCTGCTTACAAGTCCTAGGACCACCATAAAAACATGAACTTTGTGTGAATTACTATGGGTACTTCCATGGATCTTATATTACCTGGCCACCCAAGGAACTTATTTTCTATTAAATACAGTTAGCAACTCATGCCATGAACATGGTGTACCTTTTCGCATCTTGTGTCAGCTGTCATGTTAATACAGATATGTACAATACAGAAATGACAAGATTAAAATTTGGTGCATGTAGCCTAAAATATTAGAATTTATCTCGTAAAAAAGTAAAAGTGTTCTGAGATTCATGGTACACTGTGTATATATGTGTGTGTATGTATGTATATATATATATATATATAGAGAGAGAGAGAGATGTATATGCTATAGGAAAGAGCGATTAATACTCAAGAGAGCATTTATAGTCACAGAGTGTGGACAGAGATCAATACTGTATGCTGAAAATAAACATGCAGTGTTAATTCCTATATATATATATATATGTGTGTGTGTGTGTGTGTGTGTGTATATCTCAGTCAGTTGAGTGGCATATGTGATACACGCTTAGGCGATCATGTCACTTTTGATCCATGACAGACTAGACAGAAGTTTTTCCAGCATTAGGAAGCCACTTCTGCAGTAGACTGGTTACTAACAAAGACTATAGAACACAATTCTGTCTTGCTATTCAACTCATAACTGGAGAGAAAAGAGACTGATTCATACCTTTCCCAAGGGTACTTGTGTCTTAGAGAATGTAATGAATTCAATTCGAATTTGAACTTGGCTCTCAGATTTCTCATTCTGAGCTGCCAATATCCATTAAACCACAACACACATCCATATACACACTATATAAGATATGAATGAAGACATTTTGTGTAGGTTATTTTTACTGAAATTGTTCAAAGTTCCTTATATCATTGACAATCGAATCAATTTTCATTTAAGCAATAATTTTAAGAAAGAATGTCAAACATAATATTGGCAAAAAACACTTAACATATTACCAAAATTGAATGTATCCCAATTAAAAAACAATAGAACATCATACATGGATATTTAAAATCAGTAAATAATACATCAGATTCATTTACTATAAAATATTAAAAACTAATAACTTAAGAGATAGATCAGAAATTTCCAACCCCTAATAAAACAAGTGATGTAAACGAATATACTTGCCCTCTCAGAGAATGTTCCTTTGTAAATAAAAAGCACAAAACAGCTTACATAGGATATACCACACTCTCAGAGATTCACCTGACACATTAAACCAGAGTTATCAGACAACAGCAATAAACAGCATAAGGATCATAGTAACAGCTACTCACAAACAATACCAAAATCAAGTAGTAAAAACAAACTTCTGATCCTTGAAGCAAAACTCATACTACAAAAAACAATAGCTTAAGAGCCTACATCATTAAATATACAGTGTGCCATGGATGAACTGTCTAAATTATGCAAAAATTAAAGTAACAGTGACATCACATTTTACCAGATATATTTACCAAAATTACTCAAAAATATCTTACCATCAGTTCATTTTTAGAGTTTTGTTTGTCACTTGCTCAAGTGTGCTCCACACATAATCAAGGTGGTTGCAGTCTGGGGAGTTAGGTGGCCAGATGACCAGATTTGCCGGGGGGGGGGGTGTAAATGTTGTCACAGAATTGTCTAACAACCATGATTGAGTTCTCCTGCTTGTGTGGTTTTGGACAAAGTCTTGTTGCCAGACACAGGTATTCCAGCAGTCACTCCCTTGACCCAGATAAGCACAACCTCCTCAACGCATTTGATACAAGTCCGTGTAATGAATCTGAGGCCCTGTTGGAACAAGAATGGAGACATGATGTCGCCATCACTAGTGATCACAATTAGACTCTTCCAACTTTTTCCGAATCCTCTGCACTGTTCTCAAATTGACACACAAACACCCTTAAATGTCCATATTGGAGCTTCCAGTGAGAATTACAAGCAGTACTGCATGTCATTTCCAAATTTCTGGGGAAATGAATTGAGCCATGGTTCTCTTTTTCTCACAGACAATGCCAAACTGACCCAAATACACTGTGCAGTATACAAAAATCAAAAAGAAACACGTGCACAAAATTAAAAATATCAAATGGCATCAATTTACTCATTGCAGCGCGAGATAGCGAGAGAGGTAGAGAGAGAGAGAGCGAGAGAGCGCGCGCGAGAGAGAGAGAAAGCGAGAGTGAGAGAGAGAGTGAGAGTGAGAAAGTGAGAGAGTGAGAGTGAGAGAGTGAGAGAGAGAGAGAGGAATTGTTTTTCATGATGAGAGGTCAAAGCATGCCAGATCTAATAAGTTTTCTGCATGAAATTCAGGTTTGAATCTTTGAATCCTGCTGGAGGGAACATTTTTCGAATAAAATTTCTTTAATATTCAGGCTAGTAGATGGAAATAAATATACTGTTTAATAACAAAACACAGCATCTACTCAAATATATCCATTAAAAGTATTATTTAAGCACAAATATATACAGTGCAGAGGATTTGGAAAAAGTTGAAGGAGTCTAATGGTGATTACAAAGGTGTTTAGCAGTAGCGGCTGCCCTGGGTCAAGAGAGTGACTGGTGGAAGACTACATTCTGGCAACAGAACTCTGCACCATGCCACACAAACAGGAGAACCCAGTTATGGCTATCATACTATTTCTGTGACCACATTACCTTTTACATTTGGTCATCTAACTCCCTAGACTGCAGCCACCTTAATTATGGGGTACACAGGTGTGGTATGCAAGTGAGCAAGAGACTAACAAAAGTCCTTGTAACACCAAAAATGAAATGGAGGTCAAGATTATGTCAGCATTCACCAACTTAACAAGGAGACCGTCCAGAATAGATGCAGGAGATTTTGAAGTCATCTGGAGGTTGTCGCTGAAGCCAATAATGATTTTATTGAATAAATTTACTCTTTAATATTTCAAGATATTCTTACGTAATGTTGGTAAATCTGTTATAATAAGTCAGTGTTATTTTAATTTTTGCATAATTTAGGTAATTCGCCTATGGTATCCTGTATATAAATTTTTCTCTACCATAACCCTACATTGCTTTCTTTATCTTATGAATGTAATTTGTTTTGTTTTTGACACGCCTCCCCACAAACCATTTCGTCCTCTATCTCATCTTCACTGTGTCAGTTTTTTGAGGGGATTTTTTGCACAACAAAAATGTTATGGTAATCTGAGAAGGATGCTGATGCATGATAACCCTTTAAATATGTAAGTAAAACATTGAAAGACCATATTCAACAACCTATATGTTAAAAACATTGGGACAGCTGTGTCTAGTAGTAGAGAAAAAGAAATTATCCCTAATTTCTCAGGTTATGTTTTTTCATTCAGTTTTAAATTGAATAGAAATTTGCACATAAAAGTCAATTTAATGTTTTTCATTGATCAT